>CM076571.1:877311108-877537939 GCA_034641835.2 Pinus albicaulis | reverse complement strand
AGGGAATACACACAGCTAACGCGACCGCACCGCGCGACCAGGAGTTGCGGAGCTAACAAGGCGATGCGGAAGCACTTGATAACTGGAGGTAGAACAGCCGATAAGTACGATGAAAATGATACAAAGCAGAGAACAAATAGAAGTAGAACATGCAGATATCAGAAGAGAAGTCGGGAAAAGCCAGAGCAAAGACGCAGAGAAGCCGCCAGTCGCGGCGAGCGGGTGAATAAAAGGCAATCACCCGGCTGCAGAAGATGATGGTTGGTTGATTGGTTGATCGGTTGCTGTTGCGGGATGAGTGAATGCGGAATCAGCCGCGGAGAAATCAGACTTGTTCTCTCCATTGGGTTCTACTCTCTATGTTTTGTATTCTCTGTTCTTAGATTCATCTGTATCTGATATATGGGTTATCAGAGAAGGAAGCTGTGTAATCTTGTATTTGGCTGAAGACTAATGAAAAGAAGGATTGTTGTCTTTATGTTTATGTGTTAAGATGTGTTTACCATGCTTTAAAATTTTTAAGTTGCGACTGTCAATATACTTGATTGGTGATCTTGCATGAATATTCTGGTATATGTAACGGATTCTCTTTCTTTATGTGGTTGCGGGTTTATTCCTCGTCTGTGATTTCTTCCCCTTTCCCATGTGGTCGCGGCACGCCTCGGGTGAGACGCTCTATTCTTCCCGAACAGGGTGAAAATGCCGGCGTGTTACTAGACTACACCGGACCCTTGTTGGCCACAACCCTGTGAACCTGGGTCTTGCCCGCGAGACCTTATTTTTTGCCAACAAATGGTTCCGTTGCCGGGACCCGCATGTTCTGAGGGGATCTAGATCATGGTCTCGAGGATCTTTGAAGGAGCAATACGGCGATGGTGGGATGATCATCTTGACCATTTTATTACTCAGCAGGCGGAGCTGATTAAGAAAAAGGAGGCGGTGGTCAGGGAGCTTGTTCTTTTCTCTGACTCAGCTAGCGATACGTACGAAATTTTCTGGGGAAGATTTCCCACGGATCTTTACAACTGGTTGCGGAGGTTACGAACGAAGGCGGCCCAAGAAGGCTTGCGGGAGATAAACCGCAGATGGGCGCACGAAGACTTGGTAGCGCTACACCGGGTAGATACTGAACTAACCCGCGCAGTGGAGTTTTGGGTCAAGACCACGTTGGAAGGATACGTTGTGGAGTTTGCCGCTGAGTGTTACCAATCTTTCTCAAAGGCTGAGTCTGTGTTTCACTCAGGGCTGAGGGGAAAACTGCTGAAGGAAATTCCGCTGTGGATCAAAGCCCTAATGGTGGACGAAGGGTTGATTGAATTCCACAAACCGAGTATGGAAGCGTAAACCACCCGTACTGGGGGAAGGATTGAGGGGACCGATGCTGTGTAGACTGTAGGAGTAGGGAACGGGGGATGGACGTTGAGGCCGCATGCAAGTTGCGGGAGTTACGTGCACATCGGCGGGCACAAATCGCCGATAGGTGGCGAAGAAGGGTAATGAGAGACTTGAAGAGAAGGGAGATTGAGAAGAAGAACCAGAAGGAGGCGCCTCAGAGGACAGGAACCATGGGATTGGATACCCGAACAGGAGACGGGACAGCAGCAGACATACAGCGGGTGCATGGGAGCCCGAGGATGCGAGAAAGAGCAGTAACGATTAACACGGATAAGGAAAAGATGCAGCCCGAAGAAAGTTCCGATGATGAATGGTACGACGTGATGCAGCAGATGTTTCAGGATCAGACGGCACCCACCCCTCCAGGCAGCCCTACGTCCCACCTTCTGCATGGCCAGGATCCCGACCTTCCCCTGGTACTTTATCAACCGTTAAGAAATATTTTTTTTCAGTTACAAGCTTTAAGTCAGTTATCTAGAAGTTCAGCGGCGCCGGTAACGCCCAGTAGCAGCAGCGTTACGAGTAGTAATTTTTTCCCTAGCGGGACCGTTACGCAACCAGGACCTGGAGGTTTTATCTTGGTTAATTCACTGCCAGTATACATGGCTGGATCTTTCACCCGGTACCCAAAGTTCTCTGGCCGGGGAAACGACGATGTAGAACAACACTGGTATCTGTGCGAAGCCATCTGGAGGGCTCGACAGACACCAGATGCAGGGAAGTTGATAGAGTTTCAAACCACGCTCAGAGAGAGAGCTCTGCGGTGGTTCATCAAGTGGTCTTAAGCGCACCCTAATCCGGTAATTGCGGACGTAAAGCGGGATTTTGTCCGTGAATTCAAGCTTCCCCAGACGGACCAGCAGGGTCTGTCCGAGCTATGGGAAATTAAGCAGAAGGAAGGCGAGACCGCATGGGAGTTGATGCGGCGATTCAAGGACGCGATCGGGAAACTGAGCTACCCGATCGATCCAAACCACCAGAGGGACTGGTTCATCAAGGCTCTACTTCCCTTGACGCGAACCCCTCTCACTCAGCAGAAGATTGATAATCTGCAGGATGCCATGAAGATTGAAGCCATGGCGGGATACCCCCAGGAATACAGGGGGGGGCTGGCTCCGCAAGACCCTTCGCTGATAGGGTTGCAACATCAGATCGCTAGTTTAACTGAAAAGCTCAAAGAAATTCAGCCAGCAAGACCAGCGCGACCGAATGTTTGGTGTACTCATTGCCTGGTCGAGGGGCACGTCGCAACCGAATGTCCTCGGTTGCGCGGCGCGGGAGTTGGACCCTCAGTTGCGGCTATCCAGGGGGGGCCACCACTAGGGGGCGGCACGGCAATGAATCCGCAGGGGGTATACCAGACGCAACAGGCCTTTGCGGGGTTTCCACCGCAACCGGGGTCCTCCAACCCAGAGTACTGTGAAATCTGCCGAACGATCGGACATCCTCCTCGGATGTGCCCGATATTACAAAAGTACTCCACGGTGCCGAATAATGTATATTGCGAATTTTGTGTGTCCACGACGCACAACACAGAGCAGTGCAGGGCGTTAGACGCACTTGCGGATCGACTGGATCGGCCCTCGTACCGGATCAACGAGGCCGCAAGGGGCAGAGGTGGCGGCATGCGGGGAGGCCGACCAGGAGGACGCGGGCCGGTAAAATGCTACAACTGTGACCAGGAGGGTCATGTGGCTCGAGAATGTCCTCTTCCGCGACGACCCTGGTGCTCCCAGTGCCGGGTCAACGCCCACGCCACCGAAGACTGCCCAGAACTCATCAAAAAGTGGGAAGAGAGGGCGCGGCAGAGGGCCACGAATCTGATAGGCTCAGAACCGCGAGGGGTCGCAACCCCTGACATGCAGAATGTTGCGATAATAACGAGAGGCGGAAAGAAGACTGGCGAGGATGCCCACGAGAAGGAGCCGGTACGAGTGGTGAGGCCGGCATCCCCGAAGAAGTTGATTCGGCCCGAGGTGCAGAAGAAGTACTTTCAAGAGGCGGTTGAGGCATTCGCCCAGCTGCGAAAGGAAGGAGGGCTGAAGGAGTCCCAGCTGCCGGAAACCAGGGATCAGAACGCCGCAGATGCTGTAGTTGCGGACTGGCTCCGGCTGTTTCTCAGGATTGTTGATGACACCGTGCTGCGGCAGCAGCTCAGACAGGTATTGGACGGAGCGCTGCAGGACCGGGCAGAACCCAGAAACTTGGTGGACACTACGCCTCAATACGTGCAGCGTGTCAAGCGAAACAAGCAGCGAACGGGCAAAGAATTTCGACTTAACACACAGATCGCAGGATTCCAAATCAGCGATACAATGTTGGACCGGGGGTCCGACGTCAACATATTGCCGCGAAAGACATGGGAGGCTCTGGGAAAGCCCCGGCTCGCCTATTCCCCGATCCAACTCAGAATGGCGAACCAGTACTGTATTTTGCCAATCGGCCGACTCGAGGGTGTCGAGGTTGATGTTGCGGGGGTAAAGACCTATGCCGACTTCAAAGTTATTGATATCATGGGCGATAAGGACCCCTATCCTGCTTTACTTGGCATTGATTGGGCTTTTGAGAATTATGCGATCATCGATCTCAAGAAGGAGCTGATGATTTTCGAGGATGGGGAGGTACGGGTGACTCAGCCTCTCGACCCATATCAGGGGCCGCAATATACGGAACCGGTGGATAGTCGGGAGGACGCTCAGATGATGGACCACCTCTATCAGATGACCGCCGGAAGGCGGGAAGATTATATTAACCCGACCGCAACAGGATCTATCAGTTGGCGGAGTGTGCAGAGCTCGGAACTCGGATCCGAGCTTGCGTGGGAAGATTGGCAGCAAGGGGGATACGAGACCACCACGCGGCGATGTGCCGCCATCGCGCAGGTCCGGTGGGTGGGGACCGAGATCCGCGGGTACCCCACTTTGTCAAACATGCAAGCAGTGAATACTTTTATCCTCAAGGTGGAGGACCGGGTCCCAGAAGAATGCCGGATACCCCTGATGAATGTGGCTCTGAAGTCAACGTCAGGACGATGGTGGAACAATCACCACAACACTCTGTTGCGATGGGAGCTGGTGGCGGATGCCTTGCGGGCACGCTTCAAAGAGGATGAAGGGCCCTGTATTACACTTAAGCACCATGGCGACTCAGACCCACGACAGCACTTGCGGGCGTGCGAGGAACATTGGCGCAACGCCAGGTACCCTGAGGAGTTATGGGTCCACAGATTTATACACTCCCTGGGTACAATCCCCCAGGCCTGGTACCTAGCAGAAGAGCGGAGACGGGGAACCCGCTCTTGGCAAGCAGTTGCGGAGAAGTTCGTCTGGAGTTTCTCATTCGAAGGGGAGACGGCGCAGGAATATCATGCCCTACAAGCCGTTAAGGAGGTTCTGTTTTTCCGCCAGCCCGAGCCCAATAAGGGACCGGTGGCGTCACGCTCAGGGGTGAAGAGCGAGTTGGTTTGCCAACGGGTTGACGGCGAACCAGGGGACGACAGTTTGGAGGACCTGAGGCATCTCCATTTTGACGAGAAAGAGGGCGAGCGGAGTGTCCGCGACGAGCCAACGACAGAAGGAGTCCATTTGCAGCCCCTAAAGACAAAGAAGCTGAACATAGGAACGGAGGAGAAACCGAAACTGGCACCAGTGGGAGATTACTGGGACGCGGAGACGACCAGGGAAATTTTCAGCCTCCTTCGGGAGTATGAAGACCTATTCCCATCTTCAGTTGCGGACCTGAAGGGGATCAAAGGGGATTTGGGTGAGATGCGCATCACCCTGAAACCAGGAGCGAGGCCGGTCAAGCACCGACCCTACCGATTAAATCCACGCATCAAAGAGAAAGTAAAGATGGAGATCGATAAAATGTTGGCTGCAGGGCTCATCTTTCCGGTAGAGGAAGCGGAGTGGGTAAGTCCCATTGTCATCCAGAACAAGAAGGATAAAGCAGAGATTCGGGTCTGCGTAGATTATCGGAGTTTGAACAATGCTTGTATTCACGATCCGTTTCCCACTCCCTTCAGCGACGAAGTACTAGATCATGTCGCGGGAAACGAAGCTTACTCTTTCACGGATGGGTTCTCGGGCTACCATCAGGTGCGCATCGCTGAAGAGGACAAGGCAAAGACAACATTCACAACCGAGTGGGGATCATTCGCATACCATGTCATGCCGTTTGGACTGAAGAACGCACCAGCTGTGTTTTCCCGGATTGTTATTGCTGCTTTCCGAGAGTATATTCACAAATTCCTGGAAGTCTATATGGATGATTGGACCGTTTACAGCTTGCTAAGAAACACGCCTCCCTGTTGCGTGTTATGTTCGATCGGTGTCGCCAGCTGCAGATTTCCTTGAATTTGAAGAAATGTATTTTTGCAGTACCATTCGGCACGCTCTTGGGTCACGTGGTGTGTAAAGAAGGGGTCTGTGTCGATCCCGCCAAGGTCGCAGTTATTGTCCACATGGAGGCCCCCGAGAACGTGAAGCAGTTGTGGGCATTACTCGGGCACACTGGATACTACAGGCGTTTTATCCGCAACTACGCCAAAATCACCGCCCCTCTGGAGAAACTGTTGCGGAAGTCAGAATCTTTTGAATGGACAGCAGAGTGCAGGAAGGCACTGGACACATTGAAAGAGAAATTGGCGACGGCACCCATTCTCGTTCATCCAAACTGGGATAAGCAGTTCCATGTGCACATGGATGCGTCCGGGATTGCACTTGGCGCCGTATTAGCGCAACCCGGGGAAACGACAGTTGACCACCCGGTATACTTCGCCAGCCGACGCCTATCTAATGCGGAGAAGAATTATACCACGACCGAGCGGGAGGCGCTGGCAATGGTGTACTCTCTCCAGAAGTTCCGTCACTACCTCCTGGGCGGGAAGTTTACATTTTTTACGGACCATTCGGCCTTAAAATATCTAGTCAATAAACCTGTGTTGGAAGGAAGGATTTGCCGGTGGCTTCTCCTTTTTCAGGAGTTTTCGTTCGATGTAATTGTCAAACCGGGCCGGCTAAATGTCGGGCCTGATCATTTATCCAGACTAGAGTCGGGGGAAAACGATGGTCCGTTGGATGATCAGCTTCCGGATGCTGATCTGTTTCGTGTTGAAGCGATTCCAGACTACCTGGCTGACATTGCCACATATCTAACCACAGGACAGTGCCCCGAGGATTACACGCCGCTTCAGAAACGTCACTTGGTTGTCCGGGCGGCCGATTATCAATTGATCGCAGGGCAGCTGTACAAGCTGGGCCTAGATGAGGTGTTGCGCAGGTGTGTTCTTGACCATGAACGGGAAGCGGTGATGTGGGAATGTCACAGCGGAGTTGCGGGAGGACACGTGGGGGCTAAACCCACCGCAAGGAAGGTACTTCAAGCTGGTCTATGGTGGCCGACGGTGCATGCAGATTGTAAGGCCTATGTGAAACGTTGCGATATTTGTCAGAGGACGGGACGGCCTTCGCACAAAGATGAGCTTCCGCTACACCCCGTGCATGTGTTGCGGCCATTTGAGAAGTGGGCTGTCGACTTTGTAGGGCCCATTGCACCAGTTGCTCGCCATTCCAAAGCTCGGTACATCATTACGGCGACTGATTATCTCACGCGATGGGCGGAAGCAACAGCGGTACGCGACTGTTCCGCTGAGACCGCTGCTCGGTTCATCTTTGAAAACATCATCAGCCGCTTTGGCTGCCCACGCAGCCTGACCAGTGATCAAGGCACGCACTTCATTAATGCCACGGTCAAATCGCTCCTGGAGACATTTATGATACAGCATCATAAGAGCAGTCCATACCACCCGCAGGCTAACGGCACGGTGGAAGCCTTCAATAAGATTCTGGAAAAGGGCTTGACGAAAATCTGCAACGCTCAGCGGGATGATTGGGATGAGCGGATACCAGCGACATTATGGGCTTACCGGACCACGGTAAAACGTTTGACAAACCAGACGCCATTCCAGCTGGTGTACGGCCGGGAAGCCGTGATTCCCGCCGAGTTCACCGTCCCCAGCCTTTTGATCGCAACGTCCCTTCACTTCTCAGAGGATGCGTCACTGCAGGAACGACTCCACGAGCTACAGGAGCTGGACGAAGCTCGGTTTCTTGCGGAATTCCATCAGAAGGTTCAGAAGGCCAGACAGAAAGCATGGCATGACCGCCACATCAAGACTAAAACTTTCCAAGTTGGCGGCAAGGTTCTTTTGTACGACAGCCGGTTCCAGAAGTTTCCGGGCAAGCTCCAGACGCATTGGCTGGGACCGTACTTTGTTATCGAGATCCGCGACTCAGGAGCCGTTCGATTGGCACAATTAGACGGCTCAGTTCTTCCAGGATGGGTGAATGGCGCACGCCTGAAGCCCTACCAGGAGTAGGTACCTTCTCTCTTTCCATCAATAACTCTCGCAACCGAGAGCACCCGTAGCGTAGCGTAGTTGAATAACTCTCCCGCAACCGGGATGAGCATAGTTAGTCATTTCCATTTCTTTACAGTCAGTCAAATAAACCGTCAGTTGCTGCATCCATACCGCAACAGACCATGGTCGGAGCGGGCCAGTCTAGCGTGTCGCAACGCCAGTCCAGCGTGGCGGCGCGCCATCCCAGTAGGACGCCGCTCCCAGTCCAGCGTGTCCTGCACGAAGGATCTGTTCTCGTGCCAGCGTCAGTCCAGGTCATAACCGTCAGTCCTTTTGTCAGTCCGTAGGATAGCTCAGATTTTGGTCATAAATTCCCTTAATGGACAGTAATCATACCGTAATCATTCCCCATCAGCCGCAGTTCTCTCCGCCGTCGGGTACGCCCATCGTCCAAAGCCGCCGTCAGCAACTGACAGTTTACACACAGGCCTGCGATTGATCGCACGATTATCGCAGGCAAGCATAATAGCAAGAATTAAATGCCGTTATGGAGTCTCATCAACCCCGCGCGTGCCAGCGGATGGCCCAATTTGCATGAAGGCTATCGGCGCCGGGATGACAGACCAATTCAATTTCGAAACTTCAGCGACTCCCGAGCACTTGCAGCTTCAGAGAACTCCGAACTTAGCAGGGAGCTCCAGACGAATCGTCCAGGTCTATCAGAGACGCGCCAAGATGCCGAGAGTTGTTCTCTCCGTCCCGGAACCGGTGCTGGATCACAGAATTCACAAGCTCGAACTATCACTGGTCGGCAAGTACGACAATGCGCCCTAAATGGACGCTAACCTGTCCGACCCGGCTGAGTTTCCCCATCTGCATTGGCAAACGTTCATGGAACACCGCTACACACCGGGGAGCAGCTCTAACAGTCGGATGAAGGATGAATTCCGGGGTCTTCAGCAGTCGACGTTGATGAATTTACGCAGTCTCCCTGTCTTCGGCACTACTGGTCCAGCTCTGCAATGCACCCGGTTTCTCCTTAGTCGGGTGCAGAACGGGTCTCTATGGTTGAACGAGGAGATTCCAATCCATGCAGCAGATATTAGTTGACTTACGGGGCTGTGTCAATTTGGGGCAGATGTTTCCTCTGCAGGGCAGACGGCCTCCAAGCGCGCCCGGAAATCAGCCGAGGCGGACCTATACACCAAATATGGTACTCGCCGAGGTGGCAAGGGTGCCAAGATCGACTTGATCAATGTACCAGAAATCCGGTTTTCTTGCTATCTGATAGCGAGCAAGACCATGCGCCATTACACCAAGGGCGAGTGCACATTGGACACCATTTCTATTGCGGAGCACTGTGTCAAGGGGGCCCGATTGAATTGGAGCGCGTTCGTGCTGAAGGAACTCTTCGCGGCCTGCGAAGACAATTACAGACGGACCACCAGTTTTATCTACGGCTACTTGCTTCTAGCCTTCGCCATGTGGAAATGGCATGTTCCTCCGATACGGACACCAGCGGAACTCAACGGGGGCCAACCGTTCGCGATGCGATACTCCCCCTGGCAGGTGTCCACGGCCCCCAGCAGCAAGCAGGTGAACGCGGAGGCGTTCCGCGAATGGTACGGGATGATGGTCGCTGTGGTGGCCTCTACTCAGCGGGTACCCCGGAACCTGCTGGAGGAATACAGCGAACAAGTGTGGTTTGGCGTCAGCCATAATCACACTTTCATCCGGCCGGCTTGTGTCCCGCACCACACCTTTCACATGGCGCCCTTGCGGTTCCAGTTGACCGACAGCATCTTCCACAGAGAGGTTCTATCATGGCCAGGGGTCGTTCGGCACGTTCAGGATGGAGTCATCCGATATAACTTTGATGGGATGCGGGCTGCCCAGCAGCCTGCCGCGACCAGTGCCGGCGGATCTTCCACAGTCGCGGTTGCGATAACCACAGAGGCGGCAGGGAGCGCAGCGACCCTGCCCGAAGCACTGGTCCCCATTGTGGAGCATATGAATGACCAAGTCCGAAGACTCAACGTGGCCACCCAGGTTGTTTCTAGTACCGCCCCTATATTTCCTTCGTTTAATGAATTTCTTCTTAACCGGTCACTTGGTCTCTCCCAAACTGCTTCCCTCACTTCCCCAATTCCCACTTCCCTGTTCACTTCTGCCACCCCCATCATCACGACAATGGGTGAACCGGGGCCCGAACCCGATTCCTCTGGGCCACCCCCTCCCAAGCGGGCCCGTATTGCAGATCCCGTGGTGGACCTTACGGAGGATGATCCGCCAGTCACGCCGCCCACAGCTACCTTGATCCCGGAGGAACCGCTGCTTGACCCGGCGGATTTCCTCAACCTTCGTTTCCCTCCCTCCTCGGTCACTCCATCCACCGCCCCCTCCACCAGCAGACCACACGCCACTTCCTCCAATCCGTCCACTTCCTCAGCCACTGTGTCCGATTCCTTGATCCGGGACCTCTTCGGCGGTGACCACAGGGCGGAGGTCACCTCCAGTACTGCCGCGGTGGTACCTTCTGTTGACCCCGTGGCCACGTCCCAGGAGCCCATTGCCACTACATTTGTTCAGCCAGACAGAGTTGGGGTTGATTCCATCAGCCCTTCCACAGCGCCAACCACACAGCAGAACCGGCCAGAGCCTGATATGGCCACTTCGGTACAACAACAGACGCCGGTCCACCTTCCAGAGACTGCAGGCCGAGCAGCGGCCGAAGGACCGTTGTTACAGGAACCAACGCCTCAGCAGGATGCCCCGCGCACAACGACTGCAGCACAACTGAGTCCAGCACAGTTGTTTTTGCTCATTCAGCGGGCGGCCGGCCAGGCCGAGCAGATTCATGCAGAGCTACAGCGGCGATGCACCGAGCAGGGGAACCAGATCACGGCGCTTACTGAACAGCGCAATCAGCTACTGCAGGAGAAGAGCTACCTCCAGGAACAGGCCAACATTGTTAATCAGGCGCTTTCCAGCGTATGGCCGGAGGCACGGGCTCACCATGCCCCACTCCCTGCTCGCATCGAACAGGACAGCATAGCCTTACAGGCTCGCCAGCTCGGGGATATCTTCACCACCATTTGCAGAGAGAACCAGGAATTACAAGCGGCGTTGGCCGCACGGCCTACCCTACCAGATCCACCCGTTGATTATTCAGGACCGGTCACTGCCAAACAGGCACAGGCAGTCGATCTACAAGAGACTCTCCATTCCACGACAGCAGCGGCTTCGGCCCTTCTACGAAGCTTGTAGGAGTGCTCCCTCGCACTGACAGTCAAAACGCAGCCCATTGCTGCTCAACTGCAACAACTCGCCACCCAAATTCGGGCGACCACGGACCAGGCCAGATTGGACCAGCTCTACGCTCAGACGGACGAGTTGGAACTTCAAATGCAGACGACAGAGGCCGCATCATCCGCAACTAAGCACATCATCCGAGAGATGCGGCCGCCCCTTCGCAGCCATGCCGAGGCAATGCATCAGCTGGACGCCACTGCCGAGTCCCAACTCACCACACTGTTCGGGGATGCACCGACGCCCATTGACGAAGCTACAGCCAACCGCATTGTTCAAGATGCCGACCTGCTTATGCAGGAATGGCAGCAAGCAGTAGTAACTTTCACGGAGCTTCGAGATGCAGCACTCCGCCGGGTCCCGGAGTTGGGGCCCTTGTTTGAATCAGCAGGTGGCGGAGTACAACAGGAAAGGGCAGCAGAAGAAAGAGTAGCAGAGCAGGGCACAGAGGCCGGCGAAGGTATGGAGGTAGAGACCGTCATTTGCGATTGACTCGCGGATGAGTCAAAGGATTGTGGTCGGGGCCTGTTGGGGCCCTTGTTTTTGTTTAAGTTTTGAATTTTGAACTTGGACTCTTTTTGAGTTGCGGAGGGAATACACATAGCTAACGCGACCGCACCGCGCGACCAGGAGTTGCGGAGCTAACAAGGCGATGCGGAAGCACTTGATAACTGGAGGTAGAACATCGATAAGTACAGATGAAAGAGATACAACAGAGAACAGGAAGTAGAACATGCAGATATCAGAAGAGAAGTCGGGAAAAGCCAGAGCAAAGACGCAGAGAAGCCGCCAGTCGCGGCGAGCGGGTGAATAAAAGGCAATCACCCGGCTGCAGAAGAGGATGGTTGGTTGATTGGTTGATCGGTTGCTGTTGCGGGATGAGTGAATGCGGAAGCAGCCGCGGAGAAATCAGACTTGTTATCTCCATTGGGTTCTACTCTCTACGTTTTGTATTCTCTGTTCTTAGATTCATCTGTATCTGATATATGGGTTATCAGAGAAGGAAGCTGTGTAATCTTGTATTTGGCTGAAGACTAATGAAAAGAAGGATTGCTGTCTTTATGTTTATGTGTTAAGATGTGTTTACCATGCTTTAAAATTTTTAAGTTGCGACTGTCAATATAGTTGATTGGTGATCTTGCATGAATATTCTGGTATATGTAACGGATTCTCTTTCTTTCTGTGGTTGCGGGTTTATTCCTCGTCTGTGATTTCTTCCCCTTTCCCATGTGGTCGCGGCACGCCTCGGGTGAGACGCTCTGTTCTTCCAGAGCAGGGTGAAAATGCCGGCGTGTTACTAGACTACACCGGACCCTTGTTGGCCACAACCCTGTGAACCTGGGTCTTGCCCGCGAGACCTTATTTTTCGCCAACAATATCTTTACATGTGTTGCAAGTGTCTGTATATAACATAATTCATTAAGGAATCAATTAATGTGTTCAAGTTTCTAGAAATGTGTTGATATTGAATAAAATCAAAATGTCTTTCCAAAAGTCGAACTCTTAGGAACATACAATGCAGTGTTGGATTTCTGATAGTATAAACACTAGTATGTTGCAGTACCACAAGTTGTGAGTCTAACCTAATAATGATGCAGTTAATACCAAATGAAATGGCATCATAGAGAAGTTCGATCAATGCTCTATACTCAACGATATTGTTTGTAGATCGACCGATACAAATCCCTTGAAAACTCACTAACTCGCCATTCAGAGCAAAAATGGCCCATGCTGCAGAGGATAGATTCTGTGTACTACGACTAGCACCATAAGCATACCCAACGAATGGTTCCAAAGATTCAGACATATGCGATGAAATGTAAAGTAGATTACTAACTTCAAGAAAAATATAAGAAAAACAAACTAAGACAGTAAATGCAAATCAACAACATATATACAATATAATACAACAGTTTACTACGCTCATGTTTAAGCATAGTAACGTTTCAGATACAACCCATTTCGGGGCTGCGCCAATGGAATTCCATCGTAACCTACCAACTCGTAGGCACCCTTAGCAAGAACTCTTTTGACAACATAGGGGCCATGCCATAATGGCTCAAATTTCCCTGTACCTATTACATCAGCTTCCTGATCATAAAGATGGACCAGGTCACCCTCTGAGAAAATGCGAGGCTGGACACGCTTGTCGTATTTTGCCATTATATGTCTCTTATGTGCTTCGTTGGCCAATTGGGCTTCACGACGCGTTTCATCAAGATGGATGAGGTTAAAAAGAGAAGATTCTTCAACAAAGGTTTCAGGTAACAAGTCGATTGCGATTTTTAACAACGGTATTTCACATTGGATTGGAAAGATAACTTCCAGATCATACACCAATTTAAAGGGGGTAAATCCGGTTGCGTTTCTCACCGAGGTTCGGTATGCCCACAAAGCCAAGTACATGATTAAATTCCAATTTCATTTATGAAATCCTATCATTCGTTGAAGCATTCATTTAAGAATCTTGTTAAATATTTTTAATAGTCTAAACTTGTCCATTTGATTGTGGATAATGAGTATAACTATCATGTGATATTCCTAACTTGGCAGTTAACTCAGTCATCATGTGATTGCGAAAATGCTTACCATGATCTGTGACTATATCCTATGGGACCCCAAACCGTACAATGACATGATTAAAGAAAAACAATGCAACTGTTTGTCTTGTGTTGTTGAATGTAGGTGTCACTTCGGCCAACTTGGTAAAGTAGTCTACTGCGACAATAATATAACCATGCCCCCCGGACGAACGAGGGTTCTAGGTCATGAAATCAATGCCCCATTTTGAAAATGGTCCCATAGAGACAACATGATGCATTGGCCCTGGCGGTTTGTGGATTTTACAATAAAATATCTGGCACACATGACAACTTCTAACCACGAGGATGCAGTCGCAAAATATGGGAGGCTAAAAGTAACTCACGCAAAGTATCTTCTGCATAGTAACGTATCCAGACAAGTGTCCACCACAAGCCCCAACATGACAATCATTTAAAACCTTTTCGGCCTCCTCATGAGTGAGGCACCTTCTTAAAATTATATCGACACCATGATGATAAAGTGTATCGCCAAAGATAAAATAATCTTTGGCTTGGTATCGAATGCGTCGCTACTCATAGCGAGAGGTATTAGGCCGAAAATTTTGGGTCTAGAGATAAATGATAAAATCCCCATACCATGGATCAGATGATTTTATCAGAAACAAAGACTCGTCAGGAATATATGGTTTCGACATAGTAGCAGTACTATCAGAGGGAAGGTCACAGAGAAGCTCAGCCAAAACTAAATACTTATTTGACTTGGATTTGATGAATTCCAAATCAAATTCCTTCAAAATGACAATCCATTTTGAATAATTTCCCCCCCAGAAATTGATGTGATAAGATGTAAGTCATGGGGTTGCAATCCGAAATGACAATGGTCTTTCGAAACGGGATATAGTGGCTAAATATTTGGACAGCTTGAACAGCCGCCAAGGAAAACTTTTCTACGTACGAATACTTCACTTTTTTATCATTGAGATTACGACTCAAATAATAGATCAAATGTTCTATCCCATTTTCTACTTAGACCAATACCATAGCAATGGTCGTATCAACTGCGGTGATATATAGGAAATAATCACTCTGATAATTAGGGGGATACATTAATGACACCCGGACAAGAGTATCCTTGACAACATCAAAAGAATCTTGCGCAAATTGGTCCCAATGGAAGGGAATCCCCTTTTTCAAGAGCCGAGTAAATTATTTATCCATTTCAGCATAGTTGGGTATGAACCTACTTAGGAAGTTAGCCTTTCCATGAAGTTTCTGTAACTTAAGAAAATTTGATGGCGTACACAAATCAATAATGGTCTGGACCTTCAGTGGGTCTATTCGAATTCCTTCTGTTGAGATGACAAATCCTAGGAAATGACCAGAACCAACACAAAACACACATTTATGTGGATTTAGGCGTATTTTTTAGTGTCGGCAGCATAAAAAGATAGCTCTCAAATGCATCGGGTGATCTGTCTGATTTTGTGAATCCGTGGGTAAATCGTCTAGATAGGGTTGAACAATGTGCTTGATGTCATTGAAAGCTTAATCCATTGCTCTCTGAAACATTTCCCCATCATTCTTTAAACAAAATGGTAGTTTTCAATAAGCGAATGTGCCCCAGGGATAGTTGAATGTTGTCTTATATTGGTCCTCTAGGCGGATATTGATCTGATTGTAGCCAAAAAATCCATCCATGAATTAAAAGATTTCACATCCAACACAATCGTCAATAATCTAGTCAATAAAGGGAGTAGGATAGTTGTCTTTTGGACAAGCAAGATTGACATCCTGATAATCAATGGACACTCTGATGGTTCCTTGTTTTTTCATGATAGGAACTATGTTGGAAACCCACTCAGTTAGCAGAACAAGGTAAATGAAACCAACATGCAAAAAAATTTCAACTTTTGCTTTAATGGCAACGACCTTCTTCGAATGAATAGGACGAAGGTGTTGATGTATCAGCTTGACATTAGGGTACATATTAATTGTGTGTTCAACGATACTAATATCTATGACTGGAATTTCCTTGTAAAACTAAGAAAATACATCACGAAATTCACGAAAGAGAGAGCGATATGTTTCGAGTTCTGATGGAGAGCAAGACACGCTAACATGAATGTTTTCTACAATGCTGGGTTGGGTCGAAATATCGATAGAAATGGTTTCTTCAATATTTGACAAATTTCGCTCAAAATTGATTGCATTAATAGGAAAATAATCTGAAAAGAAAGTTTTGATCGATGGGTGATATAGTTCACTAATATTATCTTCTTCATAATCTGGAAGATGGGAACAATGATGATTATTTCCCATGGTTCTCCTTCCGACATCATGGTTTCCAGAATATTCTCATATGTCAAGAAAGTTGAGGAAAAAGGTTCAGATGGAGTACCATAATCTAATGAACGATCTATCTAAATGACCGACGACGATGATTTAGGATTCACTGCCCAAGCCAGATAGATTGATTGCTATGCCATCTCAATTGGGCTGGGTGGTAGAAACTCATCCAACGTAAAAAAATTGGAATCACTTGTACTCTTCCTTAAGCTAGATGGAGTGGAAGAGATCATGTAGCAATTCTTTATGTTTTCAATCTCTCCTGACATTGCAGGCGGCGATAATGCAAATATTCCCATGAGAGTGGAATACTTTAAGAGTCCTACACCAATGTTTTGATGTGCAAGTTGGGGTGCGTGAACTAACAGAACACTTCTAGTTATTTGGGAACTGGAGGAAAAGAAGGATAGATGATTGATGACTCTGATGACACCTCTATGTCGAAAGGCGATCATTCTAAAATATGTAGAGACAATTGCAATCATAGCATATACCCATGGCCTTCCAAGTAAAATATTTTGGTCAAGAGGTCCGTAAACGACCTCAACTTCAACATTCATTTTTTTCCCCCTAGTTCAACATGTAGGTTATTAATAATACTGCAAGGCTTATATGTACATTTTTTGAAATCTTTCAACGTCATTGGCCATTGAGATAGGTGCGGCAAGCCATGTTATTTCCAATAGTTTAGATACATAATGCATGTAGATGCTCCCTCATCAATAATAGTACAATGAACAAGGTGATTGAGAACATTTACCTGGATGGAGAATGCCAATTCTAATGGTAATTGTGGAACATATCCCGTATGATTAAAGACTACGAGATTAAAATCTGTCAAATCAATTCCACTAATTGATGAAAAAAAAGCTTGCTTCTCGAAGGGAAAATTTTTTAGCACCTCAAGCACTGACATAGTTGAAGGGAATTGAGCCAAATCTTCCACTATATTATAATTTTGAGCAGCTCTGGCACGAGGATTAAATGTCGATTTATGAACAACTCCCTTTGGTCGCTTGATTGTCAATTCGGGAATAGCATGTGGCAGTATTGATTTTGTAGACAGGTTCATGGTTGAGGTAGAAGGTTGATCAGTATCCTGACTACCATAATATTTATTACACGTTGACACCAAATCATTAGTCAATGGCTTCATGACAAACAACATAAGCACTTGGGAACTAGAAGTCGTATCCGTAGAAACCAAATTTGTGTCTGGATTCGTAAATGGATCTGTCAACATAGTTAATGCATGGGAGGTCTTAACCATTTTTGAGACTTCAGGGTGGTGAGGACAGTCACGAACAAAGTGTTCCTCATTACAGACTATGAAAGGGTAACGAGGTTTCCAATTTCCATTCGATTGATCAGATGATCTTTCCAGTGGGGTAGAAGTTTGCTTTTTCTTTGATTTCCCTTTTTTCTTACTTCCAGGTTGCTTGTCACATTTTCCCTTGTCAAATGATACAACATGGATTTTGGAATAAGGCATAGGATTAGATGCAGTAGATTGATGTGTGCTTGCAGTATTGATCATACCGTCTCCGTCATGAGAGTCCTTTCATGGAGGAGGAACAATAAAATTAGATCATGGCGCGTGAGAATTTTCTCGTAGAGCATGCCAGACTAAGTATAAATCAAGTCTAAATATTGGGCACGAGAAATGACCTGCTCTTCAGTGACGACACCACCCTTAGCCACATCCTCAATAATAGATGGTAATAAGGACTTAATGAACCACTCAGCAAGGATCTGATCAGGAACAAATGTCTTAACCATTCTATGATGACGACGCCACTCATGAATATGATCAGAAATGTGAGTAGCATTAGTCTGTTTAAAATTAGTCAAGAGTTCTGTTCCAGTTTCATTTCATATGGGTAACTTGAAGTGGGTCAAAAATACAGTAGCTAGGGCAGTGAAATTATCAAAAGAAGCTCTTGGTAACTCAATGTACCATTTTGCAGCCGGACCAGTAAGTGTATGTTGGAAAAGATGTAGTCAAACATAATCATCATTTAGGGAGTTAGATGAACACCACAAATGATAAGTCATAACATGAGTCAACGAGTCTTCGCGGGGTTTACATTGAACTTAGGAATATCCAAGGGTAATTTATGAGGTATCACTGGCCACCAAGGAGCATAGGTTATTGGATCATTGGTGAGTCGGTTTAAATCTGGTAATTCTAAAGTTGCAACAAAGGGGAATGGTTGATTGAGGTCGAGTTGAGCATAGCCAGGGTATGATGGAATTGCTTGGGCAACAGGCCTTTGAGCACGAGCATAAGGAATTTGTTGCTAGTAACCCAGATTGGGTTTGTTTTGACAAGAAAATGCTTGATAATTATGTTGACCAAAACCTGGATACGTTACTTGTTGAAATGAATGTTGTGGCATTTGCACTTGTGGCTACCAAGGGGTTTGTCCACCAATGTTATAACCCAAAATAAGATAGCTTGGATTTGGTTGGGGATATGTATAACCTAGTTGTGGCTGCAACATCCCATAATATGGTAATCCAGATTGTGAATAAATGATTCTGGTTATAGGTGGTTCTTGTAAACTAGCCGAAGGAGTTGGATTCTGAGGGCCCAATACTTTAGGGTATCAAGCTGAAGGACCCGCCTAAGATGGTTAAGGTACAATAGTTTGATTATGTAATAAGGGTAAAGATGTATTAACAAGTGGAGTTGATGTGGGTGCAACAGGTTGAACCGGTTGATACGAGTGTACAGTTGTTTGTGGTTGGATAGGCAGAGTGGGTTTCCATTGACAACAATTCATTCTGACATTAGGATGAAAAAATAACGACGGAGTACTGTCGAAGTGGGTGACCATAGGTTTCCCCCCAGCATGAGGAGTATAATAAGATGGAAAATATTTTTCTCCAAATGCAGGGAGTCTAGTTAAAACTGTACTTGATGGAATATACCCATATGGACCAGCTTGATATTGCCTTGATGATGTGTATATAGGATCAAGTTGTTCAGTACTCATTATAGATTTACCAGTTAGAATACCAGACGATGACATTGGTGAAGTCCATGGGTTTGAGGATGCACCAAAGTAGGGTCCAAATAAATATTGGTAACCAGGTGGGACGTAAGGGCTACCATATAAATGTGACTTTGGTGAAGTGGTGAACATCGACGCGTTAGCGAAAGCAGGTGTTGTCGCGATTGGAACAGATGGTATAGCTGAAGGTGTTGGCTTATACATGGTTTTTTGACCAAATGTATACCCTATTGGATCTATGGGAACTCTAATAGACATAGGATCGACAAAATCAGAGGGAGGTGATTGAGGAAAAGATTCGTATAGGTAAAGCTCTGCCCCAAAATGAATTGGAGTTAAAGGTGTTTCGTCTAGTGGTATTTATTCAATCGAAATTAAACCAAGTGGAAGGATTTCACCATTAGGCCTAAAGTATATTTCAGGAGGTTGACTGCGTGATATGGGAGATTCAATGGCTACAATATATTATGGGGCGAACGATACAGGAAAAACTTCTGGTCATTCGACTTCAAGTTTTAGATGTTCTAGAAAAAAAGTGACAATATTTGTATCAACTTCTAGTTGAACAATGTCAGGTTTGGGAGGTATGGTCTCACTGATTGGATGGATCGTGACCACTGTTGGGGTTCCCATGTTTTGGCCAGATTGGCAAGACCAAAAGATGAGACAACATCAAAACCACTTTTAGACCTCAGGATCTAGCCCTCCTGGGTCCAGAGAGGGATCTCTCTATATAAGCAAGGTTTTATGTCTTTGAAGCTCAGTGTCAAGATATTAGGCTAGTTATAAGGCTCGCAGTTTGTTTGTTTGAGGTATGTTTGGTTGTTGGGAATCAGGAAAGAAGGGTTCAATATAAGACAAGGATGAGCAAAGAGGCTTTTAGGCAGAGGAGAGATATTCCAGGGAACATTCAAGACCATTGGGCAATGGAGTCAAGAAAGGGTTTACTTGCTATTCAATGTGCAGGCTTTCAGTTGGGCTAGTCATCTAAAGAATTGGATCTTAAAGATGATTGTTTGGTGGGAAAGGCAAGAAAGAAGGTGAAAGCAAGGAAACCTCCAAGGTGACCTTTAGAAATCAGATCCAGGGACAGGACATTCCGTTGGACACCTGTGATCTAATATCCAAAGGCTAACTCTTTAGACAAGGAACATTAAAGATTTAGAACACAAAGTTAAATACCTGAGATCAGAGAGAGTCTTTTAACTCTCAATATTCGGCCTCCAGCTTGAGGGATATTAGAAAGGTTCAATTAATTGAAAAGGATCCTAGTGAGATAGAGACAGAGTTCTAGACCTCCCAGTGTTCCCAATTCATTCAATTAAATCCTAACAAGAACATCTAAGAAAAAATTCATTAATTCATACATCAGCTAGCAGGAAATGACATCCACTACACTGGTTAAATTAACTGAAATCAACCCTTATATAACACATTTGGTAGAAAACATTGAAGGCAAGGAGAGCAGAAACATAGGGTACCTAACAAGAGTAAATCCTATGCCAGATTTCTGATGCCAGCCAGTAGAAATGAAATTAAATGAAATGCAAGTTAATAACAAATACAGAGATAGAAAAACATCATTGCTGCTTTAGATCAGGATCCAAAGAAATGTGCTTGTCATATTAAAGATCAACACCAGTCAAGTACAGCATTACTAATAGCTAGATATTCAGTCTGAAAACATCTTCCTCAGCCTATCTTACAAATTCACACAGAGACTATGTTTCAAAAAGAAATAGCTTGCAATTCTCTGATAACTGATCAACCACCTTTACAATGAGTTCCTTCATGAATTTATAGCTCAAGTAGAGCAGAGAAGGTAAGTGAAAAATAAATGCAGCATTAAAACTCAGAAGAGGAAAAGAACCGAGGCCTCGTTCTGTTTTAAATTCTGAGCATTTATCTCTGGTACCTTTTGGATGAAAGAGTGGCCTTCGTCGGGCTTCCATTTACTCCAGGTATGTCTTTGATGTACTTTCTGTAACACTCTGGTGAACTAAATAAAAAGGTAGAAAAATGATGCTAAGGTCTGCCATACTGTGTAACAAATGATTCTGATAGCATAGGACTGTTCTTAGGGCTAGAATTCCGTCAGGAACATGATACAAAATGGAGATAGTATGGGCACTTCTTCCTTTGTGGAAAGGGCATGCTGCTGATGTGAAACACTGATAGTATTTTTTTCTGCGCGCTGGGCCTTCCATGCGATCCATGATGCCTTTGAACTGGTACCTTTTCCTTCTAAATCCCTGAAAAAGGCTCAAAAATATTCTATTACGTGCCTTGAACTCTCTGCTGCTCCAGTACTATCTTTCTGCAAAGTTCGTGCTTTAAATGGTTCTGGAAGATTTGACAGGGTTTAAACTCTTTTCTTTTAATGCGAGCCCTGTCATAACAGCTACCCAGGCCTTTCTTCATAAGTTAATCTCTGTACATGATCTTCCCTACGATATTAGCCTCAGATAACGGCCTCCTCTGCGCCTAGTGTCATTGGAACAGTGATTGTGAACAGTGGAGGCTTTCACCACCTAAAACCCTGCAAAACACGAAAACTTGTTAAGAAAATCCATGCATGGGGTGGGATGCTATGGATGACTGCGAAAATGGTGACGTGGCACGGTTGACGACAATGCATGCAGAAGATACTGTGGAGGAAAACCTTGGAACAGTGAGAAATGCACTGGAAGACGTTGAGATAGAAATTTCAATGTAAACCATTAAAACTTTGACCTTGGAATGAAATATACAGGAAAAGGACGAAGACACGATGAAAACACGTGGAATGGGTGATGTGGCGGGACCGGGTCAATGGCGGGCATGCGAATAAATCTGGACCGTCCGATCTCAGGAGGGGATCGACGACTGAAAATGCATCGGAGGGAGACAGATGGTGGGCCAGGGGCACTGTTTGCCTTGGCTAGCGCCCGCGCAACTTTGTGGTGTGATGACCGTTGGATGGAGAGCCCCAGATTGGATGATTGATATGCATATCGCATCGGGTCAATTACCGAACGTTAACGCGCGATGGGGGGCGGTTTCTAAACAGTGATGGAGCCACATGTCGGGCGGTGAGTGGAATCGCTCTGAAAATAAAAGTACCTCCCACCTCCCAATGGCGGTGCGATAGATACTGGCGGTTTTTTGACAGGCGCGGCTGCAGGGACCACCAGGCAGGATGTACCATGGACCATTGATCTGTGGTTTAAACGGATGATTGTGATGTGGTCTGAGAGGTAGACGGAGCGGGCCACGGGCGCGATGGAGGTTTGCGACTATTGTCGAATCTGTAAAGATCGATGGTTAATACCGCGCCCGATAGCCAAACATGCTAAGCGCTTTCGGGTTTGCACCAGGTCATAATGCTGGGTCATGTGGGGAGAAGGGTTCTGGGGCCAGGGCCGAAAGGTGCTAGACCCAAATGTATGGAAAAACATGGTTTTTTGGCCCATTTTTAGTGAAATTCTGGGCTAGGGGAAGGTAACAGTGGGGGAAAGAGGGGGAAATAAATCAAACCAAGAGTATTATGTATGGTTTAAAGGAGTTTTTGGGTTGGTTTAGAAGGATTAAGGGAGGGATTTTGAAAAGGGGGACAAAAGGGTTGAAAAGGGACACTTTGCAGGGATACAAGGGACAAATGAGGGCCTTTAGGAGCACAAATTTTTGCAATCAGATTGGCTTTATACTGGGAATCGGCAGAGGGGATTTTATCAAAGGACAAAAGGCACAAGGAGGCTTCAAGGATGATGTGTTTTCAGAGGAAATGCATTCCTTGAAGGCTCAAAAACATTTTAGCTCCTTGCTTGCTTGTCAAAAAATTTATAGGGGGCTAACAGTGGCTCCACATGGGGATGGCGTCTTCTTGAAGGAGTCAAGAATTTAGAAGGTAAATCTTTGGTGTAGGCCAGATGCCTGCTGCTTGAGCCACCTTTCTTCTTTGATTTTCAGCTGCCACAATTGTGAAGACATCAAATTAGCAGAGTATTTTCCCAAACAATCTACCTACCCATCCTACAATCCTAGCATTTTTCTTCTAGGGTGCATTTGAGCTAGAAAAACCTTTACATAATTTTATTTTTTTTACAAACCAGAAAATAAACCTATTCTATTTCTACCCTTATTTCTCCATGAGACCAGATTAAACTGTTGGCCTCACATGATTCTCTACCTAATCTAATATCTGTTGGGATTAGACTGTCCAACAGATTTCTTCTCTACATTCTACAAAAGAAATTTAAAAACAGTCAAACTAGGATTAGACAGTCTAGTTTGCTGTGGATCCAGGGCATAAATACAGTTGCACATGGATAGAAACTTGCGGGAAACTAAAAAAAAAATCTTGAAGGCTTGAAATCTGAAATTTTGAAGCATCCTTCTTTCTTTTGTGACTCAAGTTTTGAGCTTGTTAGAGTCACTTTCTCTTCTTCATTTAGCTCTAGTTTTGGGCATGTTAGAGCTGATTCCTCTTCCTTAATTGTTGGTTTGGATTTTGAACAAGTTAGAACCAAATGTTTTCCTTCTTTGGCTCAGGTTTTGATCATATTAGAGCCAATCCTTTGCATTTCTGAGGTTCATGTGTTGAGCATGTCTGAACCTCTCCTTTTTTTTTCCTGTTTTTTGGAACATTTTCTCTTTTTTCTTGAAAACATAACACTGCAATGGTATGTACAATGGAAATGGAAACTAGAAATTGAAAATCAGCAGAAGTAGTGTTTGAGCATCCTGCCATTGACACGACCCCCAAACAGCTCTGTACCATCTAAATCTTGTAGAAAAAAGGAATTTGGACCCACAGTGGCCTGGATGATGTAGGGACCTTGCCACAGACTGTCAAACTTGTCATGCTTTCCTTTGTCCTTGTCGAGCCCCAAGATTGTTCTTTCTTTCATCTTACTTCACTCCATTTTCCTTTGTCCATTGTTATCCCAGGCCCAAATGATCAATGAAATTAGTTAAAATTACTTTAAGAATGAGTATCATGGCTAACTTGCTAAGTTTTGTGATTTTTTCATTATAATGCATTTTGAACTGAAACTAGCTACAGAATGCAGACATTCCGTAGCTAACCGCCAATTCTGCAGCTGTCTTCATGTTCAAGTATGTTCCAGGTGTCCTCTCAGGAAAAGCCACACATGGGTTTATTCCACATCATGTCCTCAACATTTGTTGCTCACCATGAAGAATGAACTGAATTCTGGACGTGGTTTTGTGCGTGGGAACTCATACAAGGAGGCAGACTCCTAATAGGACAAGGACAGTCCAGATGTCCTTTGTTCCTTTACGCTGTCATCTTTAGAGTTCTAGTACGATTTTGATATGAAAAGACAATGATCCCCGTATTGTTGCAAGTTCTGTTATGAAGATTTGTTATAAATGTACTCGGGAAACCGAGAGACAAGCTCTAGATTTTGATTAGATTTCATGGATTTACTTCTATATTTCTGAAGACCGAGAATACTCTGTTTTAAGTTATTTTCCTTTAATGAAGAAGACAGCATTGCTTTGAACGCATTGAGTTGATTTTGAGTTAGATTTCGTCTGGTGGTAGAGGGCCCCTGCCTCCTGAACGACTTTACTTTCATAACTTAGATAAGTATCTTAGTTCGTTTTCACATTTTTGAAGTTTGAGTTCATAGTTAATTTCATTAGTCACTATAGCTATACTTGTTCTAAGAAACTCTTCCAAAAGATCATTATAATGAATGAGAAATGGCTGTAGTGTTATAGATTTTAATTGCAATTTCTTTTGTTCATTATCACAGTTGAACTTATTCTAGTAAACTCTTCCAAAAAATCATTATGATGACTAAGGCATGACTATGATACTGAAGGTTTCAGTTGCTTGTTTACACTAAGTAGCATAGCTGATCTTACTCTTAAAACGCTCTTCCAAAATATCATAACAATGAGTAGGAAATAGCTGTGATGTCTTAGTTTTTAATTATAATTGCTCTCAGTCTTTATGTTTGCATTTGCATTGAATTGTACAGCCAGGATTTTTCTAACAAGCTCTTCCAAAATACCATTCATGATGGAAAAAATAGGCTGTAGAATTCCATAGATTAATTGCATGATAACTTAGTTAGGGCACTCCGGAGTCAAATTGCATTCAATTCATGCTCTGTTATTTCGTTTTAAGTTTGATAATGACTTGTTAGTTTAGCACTGTTTATTGTAGACTGGTAGCACTCTAGTTCAGTTCTAGCTTAGCCCACTGTATTTACATTCCACATTTAGTTGTCATCCATTGCATATTAAATTACATTATTTGTTAAACTTAAATACCACGGCCTTCATTATTTACAAAACTTCTTTTGTTCCAAACATATATTGACTCATAATCATCTGAACAAAAGATAATATCAGTCCAAGGCCTGGAGTACTTTTGCAACCTTTTTACCATTTCATAAACAAAGCCTTTCCTCAAAAGACTACTCTAAAAAGAAATCTATAACTTTTGAGTAAGGTTTAGTGATGTTAAACTAAGTTGCAGAATAGAATTAGGAGCTAGTTTTAGAGAAGAGATCTTATGATGTTACCAATGTTCTTCTCTAAATATGTTTCAACAAACCTCTAATCATGGATAAGATGTTGTATCATTATAAGCTGATTGTTTAATTGTTTAGTTAGGAGAATTTTTACACTTAGCTACCCATTCCTCAAGCTCTTCCAAAATATCCTTAATAAATGGATTGGACAAGTTAAGTTTATGTTGTGATTCATTTTCTTGAATTCATTATCAAGCTTTGTATTCTGCTTAGTCATAGTTTAAGTTTGGTTCTGTCTCAGTAATTGCATTTGTCATTTGTCATCATCAATTTAGGCTTCACTCTGTTTTTTTAACTAGTAGCTTCTTTCCATCAGCATTTAGTTCTTTCCCTTGTGAACATAAAACCATAAAAAGACCAAAAACATCATAAGACACTAGACACAACGCAGTAAGAAACAAACACCTAGGCACATACAGTGCACCTCACTTCAGCAGTTTACCAACCCTGGTTGACAATTAAATGAACTCAATTTAGAAGACTAGGTTGAGCCCAAACAGTCCTCTCTCCTTGAGTCCCACTTCAGAACTTTATCATCAATTTTGAAATTAGAGGCTTTAGTTCTTTTGTCAAATAACTTCTTTATATTTTCTTGAACCTTCATAGCTCTGTTATAGACCTCTTCTCTTGTTTGCTAGAGATGGATTGTTTGGTTTATCCTCCTTACCATGCTATCTTCTTCTATCTGAATCTCCTGGACAAGTTTAATCACTGGTATTCCAAGGCTGTTAGGAAACATTGCTTCTGTTCCATAGACAAGCTAATATGGTGACATGCTAATGGATTTCTTTGTTGTAAGCCTGTCAGCCCACAGGGCATGCACTAACTTGTTATGCCATGAATTTTTGTTTTCTTCCAGCAGCTTTTTGATGATGGCCACTAGGCTCTTGTTTGATGATTCAGCTAAGACATTACCTTGTGGGTAATAGGCAGTTGAATGACCGAGTGCTATTTGATACCTGTGACAAAAATCAACCATTTTCTTGGATCCAAAAGCAGCAGCATTATCAGTGATTATTTTCCTTGGGCAGCCAAACCAAGAGAGTATATGACCTTCTAGGAACATAATGATGACTGAATCTGTGGCATTCCTAGTAGGTATGGCCTCTATCCACTTAGTGAATTAGTCTGTGGCTGTTAAGATCCATTTGTGTTGTGCAGAAGAAGCAGGGTGAATTTCTCCTATGAAATCTAGGCCCCATTGCATAAAGGGACCTTCAACAATGATGGGTTGTAGTGGTAAGGGGAGGAGCTTTCTGTTTCCTTCAAAAATATGGCATTTGTGGCAGGCAATTATCATCTTATGGATATCATTGAAAAGTGTAGGCCAATAGTAGCCAGATCTGAGTATTTTGTTTGCAGTGGCCTTCCAGTTCAGGTGGCCTCCACACTCTCCTGCATGGAATTCTTGTTTAATCCTTTCTGCTTCAGACTCAGGCAAAAATTTAAGCAATAGGCCATTTGCATTTTTCCAGTATAATCCTTAATTCATTATGTAATAGCTTCTAGTTCTTAGCTTTAAGAATCTGGCCTTGGTATTTTATAGTTCAGGAGGGGCATTGAGGTGTGTAAGCACATATAGAATGTCAGAATACCAAGGAGAGCTCTGAAAATTCTCTTCAACAGTGGGATCAGGTAGTCCCTGCTGCTCATCCAAGGCATCTAACATGTTAATGTTAAGGGCTTGTAGATTTGATTCAAACATTAGTTGAGCTAAGCCCTGGCCTTTAATCAGTTTGATGGGTTTTATCTCAAGGTTGTACTCTAGGATCACATCAATCCATTTGCACCTCTTCCCATCTGGGTCTTGGGACAAAATGTCTTTAACCATTATATTTGGCACATAGGCTATGGTGTGGGAATGCAGTATGTACACCCTAAAGTCTTTCAAGGCCTTAACCAAAGCATAGGCCTATTTTTCCATTATGTTGTATTTCAAGGGTGCATCTCTGAGTGCTTTGCTGAAGAAGGAAATGGGTTGTTCCATTCCCTCTGGGTTTTTCTGCAGCAGAACTGCAGCTACTGTATGCTCAGAGGAAAATGAAAAGATGAGGAAATATTTTGAGAAATCACGACTAATCAAGACAAGAGCCCGGGTGAGTGCAAGTTTCACTGATTCAAAAGATTTCTTAGCCTCAACAGTCCACTTAACTCCTACACCTTTTTTAAACATGTTAATCATATTCCTAAGGTGTTCAGCTAAGTTGGGAATAAACCTCCTAAGGAAATTGATTTTCCCAATGAAGGACTGTAACTCCTTGATGTTTCTTAGGTGTGTGATTTGTAGTATTCCCTCAACTCTCTGTGGGTCTATCCTAATCCCTTTCTCAGATATGATGTGGCCAAGAAGTTTTCCTTCTTGTAGCCCAAATACAGTCTTTTTAGGATTCAATGACAGACCGAACCTTCTACATTTTTCAAACACTCTTCTCAGGTGTTCTAGGTGTTCTTCCTCAGTCTTGGAATAGACTGTTATGTCATCCAGATAGATGAAAATGAAGTGTCCTATTTCATCTGAAAAATATATGTCCATTGCTCTTTGGAAATTTGCACCAGCATTCATCAGTCCAAAAGGCATCTTTACATACATAAAAGTGCCCCATGGAGTGGTAAAAGCGGTCTTGATTTGGTCTTCTGGGAGTACTAAAACTTGGTTGTAACCTGAAAAACCATCTAGCAGGCAGATCCTTTTTGAGCCTACTACCCTCTGAAGGATGTGTTTCATTTTTGGCAAAGGGTAATTATCTTTGAGTGAGGCTCTATTAAGATTCCTGAAATCAATACAGAGCCTGATCTCCCATGTTTTCTTTCTTACAACCACTAGGTTTGATACCCAATCAGATAACCTCACAGGCACAATTATGCCTACCTCATACATCTTCTTAATCTCTTTTTCCACTACATGCAATTGTTTTGGGTTTATTCTACGGAGTTTCTGCCTGAAGGGCTTCTGATTTTTTTTCAAGGGTATTTTATGTTGTATGATGTTTTTGTCATAGGCCTTTAAGTCCTCATAACTCCAAGAAAACACATCAATGAATTCCTTGAATAGGTCAATGTATTTCTTTTTCATGTTTGCAGGTAGGGACCTAGCCAATTTGATCGTCTTGGGTTTATCTTCAGTGCCTATGTTGCATTCCTCAACATCAGAGTCTGCATGTTCTATAGTGGGATTTTTTGCTACATCATCAAAGTAAAAAAGGTCCTCTAAAGGTGCCAGACCTCGAGGTATGTTCTTATCTTTGGTCTGCAGCACCTCTACTTCTTCACTATCTGTGTTTTTACATTTTTCGTTTGGATTTCCAATCTGTTCGTTTAAAGTGTTTGTTTCTCTGTTACAGGGTGGTTCTTCCTCATCTGAGGACTCTTCACTTAGGCAGCTACTATCATATTTAGAATCTGAATCAGAAAATTCAAACTCATCTCTGCCTACGAGGAAATATTCAATCTATTTATCACCCTCAAAGAACTGCCAATATTTTTCATTATCCGGCACTGTAGGTCTGAATTTGGTCTGAATGATGATCTGTTGGTCACTGGGAGGCTTATGATACGAACTAGCCATGCAGGCTAGTCCATTTGCAATTTCGTTCTGACCTCTAGGGACAAACACCAGTTCATATTCTACAAAGGTTTTCAACAAATCCAGAGTGTCATTCTTGTATGCCCTCAGCCTAGGATGTTTCACTGTGTATTCACCATTCACTTGTTTAATGATCAACTCAGAGTCCCCATGCATGACTATCCTACGGGCTCCTAGTTTTTTCAACAAATTCAAGCCTAGGATAAGAGCCTCATACTCTGCAATATTGTTTGTACATTTGAAGTGCAGGTTACAGGCATGGCTCTCTGCGTAGTCACTCTTTGTGTTATGTATCCACACCCTTGCTCCTGCAATTCTCTTGGTGCATGACCCATTGAAATTCATTTCCCATAAAGGTTCGTTCTCAGGTTTACCATTGTTTCGTTCTTGATGTGGTGTATGAGCTTGTGGAGAGCAACTAATTGTTTGACTGCATTCTATTTATGGTTTACTCTGAGTTTTCATTTCAGTGCACTGTTCAAAATTTTCTATGTCTTTCTCCTGCGAGTCTAGAGTATCCATTATGTTAAAGTCCATAGGCTCTGTTTCATTGTGTGTATCTCTGTTTTTTAATCCTGACTCCTCCAAAGATTCGTCATTGCAAAGGATGAAGGAGTCAAGATCCATGTTTATAGAGTATAAAGGTGAATTTTCAGGATTTTCGGGGCTGCTGACCAGGAATTTCAGTTGTGCCTCCCTGTACAGTCTTCTAAGTTGGCTAAAAATAGGAATTGTGGCATAAGCCCCATCCATCTGCATTGTACCCTGCAGCTTGGCTCCCCATGACCTTGACAATAGCATACCATACTTAGGTGGCACATCTGCCACCACAACATCCATGACCATACATTTTGCTGGAATTTGGGAAAGGCTCACACACAGGTCTTTGATTAGGCCCAGACATTTTACTCTGCTAGAGTCAAATGAATATAAATATTTATAGGGTTGAGTTATCTCTAGGCCTAATATTTCCATAAATATCTTAGGCATCAGGTTGTGTGAGGCCCCAGAGTCATGCATTGCATTGTGGAGGATCTTATCATGGATATTGAGACTAATATAAAAAGGAGGTACTACCCCTTCTTGAAATTTTCCTTCTATTTTGGGACCAAACAGAAGGGCCGGTTGATCATCACTCAAATTAACCGTGTCACTGTTCTCACCTAAATTTAATGCTTTCAAAATTTGGCCTTTATATACATCCTGAGTGGCCAACTCGGAGAGTGGGACAGAGATTTTAATTTTCGCAATCTCACTTTCCAAATTGAAAGTGGAATGAATCTTTGGAATGTTCAACTCTATTTTTTTAGCCACCACCTTGGTGGCAGAATCAGTGGGTTGATTCTCACTATGCACATTGTTAGAAATTGTTTTATCAGGAGCACTAACTGTAGTGCTAGTGCTACTAGATGGTTGATCTTGTGTATCAGTGTTTTGGTTGTCCTTTTCTTTGTGTTTTCTAGAACTCTCAGCTACTGATTTGTTATTTTCAGCAGTCATTTTAGAATTTTTCTCAGGCCTTTTCTTGATGGTAACCTCAGAAGCCTTTGGTTTTGAAGTGTCTAGGCTATTTTTGCTTCTAATTTCATATTGTTCTCTGACCTTCATCATGGCATTTTCAAATCCTAGCCTATAATCCTCAGATTCTAATCCTTCCTCAAACCAGTACAAGGGTGAGGGTTGATATTCTTCTATGGAACAGCTGTGGATTGAGTTTTCTATTTCAAACATGTTTATTTTATTCCCCTCAGACTCTTCTATGATCCCCTCATCTTCATCGAGAAATTTCTCTTGGAATGGGGGAATAACTTGCTGATCTGATTCTCTTTGTCTGTTGGGAGTGGTGTTGTTTCTTCTAAATTTCTGGTTCTGGTTATGGTTTTGATTTCTGTTTTGGTTACTAACTGTGACAACCATTTTTTCCATCATTTGTTGTATCTTTTCCATGTTTTTGGATGTGCGGTCATAATTGGGGTCAAATGTGGAAGCTACATTGTCATGTCTATATGTTACCCTTTTCTCATCTCTCAATCTTGCTTTCTTCTCAATCAAATTTGCCTCTACACTGACTGCTCCCTTTTTCATGTCTTCCAATGTGTTGTAATCCCTCTCCCTAAGCTGGTAGGCCATGTCAGCATCCAAGCCTTCTGGGTATTTCACTAGAACCATACCTTGGGGAGGTTTCATGTGTGGTGGAAGAGCATTATAAACGCTGTTAAACCTTGTAGAGTAGTCCTGGACACTCTCTCCTGCGTTTCTTTTCAGGTTCTTGTATTCTGCTAGGATTTGGAGAGGGTTGGCCTTAACTTCCCACTTGTTTATGAAGGTCTGATATAAAGCAAGAAGGTCTTGGATACTATTAGGAGGTAGGCTTTTGAACCATTTCTTCACGTCACCTCCTAAGCTCTAGGCAAAGATTCTCATTTTGACTATATCATCATCTATTTCCATGTAGTCGAAAGAATCTTCCATTCTATCTACATGGTGCTGAGCTGTGGTGGAATCCTTTGCAATGAAGTGTGGGATCTTCGATTGATAATCATTGGGTAAGGGCACTAGAGGCTAAGGTAATACCAGAGGTGCATACCAGGCTGCCATGATGATGTTTTGCGGAGGTAAGGAGTTAACTTGAGCAACTGGTATATGGATGACAGGGATATTATGACCAGCAGGGGACTAATGAGAAGATCTAGGATGACTGAGTCCCAAGTTTTGAATGAAGTGAATATCAGGGGGTGTAGATGGAGGGGTTTGTCTATCCCCAAGGTGTTTACCACTTTGAAGTGGTGAACCGGGGAGCTCAAGGTCTGGCTGGTCTAGGACACTGAATGACCTAGTTCTTGGTAATTTGCTTTGAGCACCTAGGTCAGAAAATGGGTATGATAGAGCTGTAAAGTTTTCTGGTGTAGAGTTAGCTCTATGGATGTGGCTGGAAATAGTTGATTGTTTAGGTGTAGGAGATCTCTTGAGGATGCTCTTAGGGTTGTCAAGTATTTCAGGGGGGTTTGGGTTAGGATAAGCTCTTGTGTGAATGGTTCTTGAAGCTAGAATGTTGTTTTCTAACCAAGCAACTTAACCCTACTTTTTACTTCTATTATGGTTGATGTTGTAATGGGCTCTGGCCTCCCAGTGGAGTCTTATGTGAACCAAGATAATCAGCATGCCTACTGATCACCAGTGGAGTCTTTGAATCGTTTAGGAATTATGGAGTTGCCAGGTGGGGGGTTTAGGATGCTTCTGGAGGGTACACTGTCCACCACAGTGCTTATGAGATATCCCTTCCCAAGGATATTTTCAAAACACGACAAAATCTAACTAGAGATTGACTGGGAGAGCGTTTACCAGATATGTCACCTCTGAAAGAGTGTGAGATCCGGAGGCGACCTAGCCCTTTCCAGACTCTTTCTAAGAGTGTGGGAGAAACACAACAAATGGTATAAAGGTTGATTTGTGAATATGAGTGTTTAACCGCCAACCTAACTAGAGATTCTGGGTTCGATCCCTAGTGGAGTCGCCATTATGTTGGGGTTCCCATGTTTTGGCTAGATTGGCAAGACCAAAAGATGAGACAACATCAAAACCACTTTCAGACCTCAGGATCTAGCCCTCCTGGGTCCAGAGAGGGATCTCTCTATATAAGCATGGTTTTATGTCTTTGAAGTTCAGTGTCAAAATATTAGGCTAGTTATAAGGCTCGCAGTTTGTTTGTTTGAGGTATGTTTGGTTGTTGGGAATCAGGAAAGAAGGGTTCAATATAAGACAAGGATGAGAAAAGAGGTTTTTAGGCAGAGGAGAGATATTCTAGGGAACATTCAAGACCATTGGGAAATGGAGTCAGGAAAGGGTTTACTTGCTATTCAATGTGCAGGCTTTCAGTTAGGCTAGTCATCTAAAGCATTGGATCTTAAATATGATTGTTTGGTGGGAAAGGCAAGAAAGAAGGTGAAAGCAAGGAAACCTCCAAGGTGACCTTTAGAAATCAGATCCAGGGACAGGACATGTCATTGGACACCTGTGATCTAATATCCAAAGGCTAACTCTTCATACAAGGAACATTAAAGATTTAGAACACAAAGTTAAAGACCTGAGATCAGAGAGAGACTTTGAACTCTCAATGCTTTGGCCTCCAGCTTGAGGGATCTTAGAAAGGTTCAATTAATTGAAAAGGATCCTAGTGAGATAGAGACAGAGTTCTAGACCTCCCAGTGTTCCCAATTCATTCAATTAAATCCTAACAATAACATCTAAGAACAGATTCATTAATTCATACATCAGCTAGCAGGCAATGACATCCACTACACTGATTAAATTAACTGAAATCAACCCTTAGATAACACATTTAGTAGAAAACATTGAAGGCAAGGAGAGAAAAAACATAGGGTACCTAACAAGGGTAAATCCTATGCCAGATTTCTGATGCCAGCCAGTAGAAATGAAATGAAATGAACTGCAAGTTAATAACAAATACAGAGATAGAAAAACATCACTGCTGCTTTAGATCAGGATCCAAAGAAATGTGCTTGTCATATTAAAGAGCAACACCAGTCAAGTATAACATTACCAATAGATGGATATTCAGTCCGAAAACATCTTCCTCATCCTATGTTACAACTTTACACAAAGACTATGTCTCAAAAAGAAACAGCTTGCAATTCTCTGATAACTGATCAACCACCTTTACAGTGAGTTCCTTCATGAATTTATAGCTCAAGTAGAGCAGAGAAGGTAGGTGAAAACTAAATGCAGCATTAAAACTCAGAAGAGGAAAAGGACCGAGGCCTAGTTCTGTTTTAAATTCTGAGCATTTATCTCTGTTACCTTTTGGATGAAAGAGTGGCCTTCGCCGGGCTTCCATTTACTCCAGGTATGTCTCTGATGTACCTGTAACACTCTGGTGAACTAAACAAAAAGGTAGAAAAATGATGCTAAGGTCTGCCATATTGTGTAAAAAATTCTTATGATAGCATAGGACTGTTGTCAGGGCTGGAATTCCCTCAGGAACATGGTACAGAATGGAGATAGTATGGGCACTTAGTCCTTTGTGGAAAGGGCATGCTGCTGATGTGAAACACTGATAGTATTGTTTTCTGCACGCTGGGCCTTCCGTGCGATCCATGATGTCTTTGAACTGGTACCTTTGCCTTCTAAATCCATGAAAAAGGCTCAAAAATCTTCTATTACGTGCCTTGAACTCTTTGCTGCTCCAATACTGTCTTTCTGCAAAATCTGTGCTTTTCTGGAAGAGTTGACAGGGTTTAAACTCTTTTCTTTTAATGTGAGCCCTATCATAATAGCTACCCAGGCCTTTCTTCATAATTTAATCTTTGTACATGATCTTCCCTGCGATATTAGCCTCAGATAACAGCCTCCTCTGCGCCCAGTGTCATAGGAAGAGTGATTTCGAACAGTGGAGGCTTTCACCACATGAAACCCTGCAAAACACGAAAACTTGTTAATAAAATCCATGCGTGGGGTGGGATGCTGTGGATGACTGCGAAAACGGAGACGTGGCACGGTTGACGATGATGCATGTAGAGGATAATGTGGAGGAAAACCGTGGAATAGTGAGAAATGCACTGGAAGATGTCAAGATAGAAATTTCAATGTAAAACATTAAAACTTTGACCTTGGAATGAAATATATAAGAAAAAGACGAAGACGTGACGAAAACACGTGGAACGGGTGACGTGGCGGGACCGGGTCAATGGCAGGCATGCGAATAAATCTGGACTGTCCGATCTTAGGAGGGGATCGACGGCTGAAAATGCATCGGAGGGAGACAGATGGTGGGCCAAGGGAATTGTTTGCCTTGGCTATCACCCGCGCAACTTCGTGGTGTGATGACCGTTGGATGGAGAGCCCTAGATCGGACGATTGATATGCATATCACACTGGGTCAATTTCCGAATGTTAACGCGCGATGGGGGGCAGTTTCTAAACAATGATGGAGCCACGTGTCGGGTGGTGAGTGGAATTGCTTCGAAAATAAAAATATCGCCCACCTCCCAATGGCGGTGTGATAGATACTGGTGGTTTTCGGACAGGTGCGGCTGCGGGGACCACCAGGCGGGATGTACCGCGGACCGTTGATCTGTGGTTTAAACAGACGGTTGTGATGCGGTCTGAGCAGTAGACGGAATGGGCCACGGGCGCGATGGAGGTTTGCGACTACCGTCAGATCTGTAAAGATCGACGGTTAATACCGCGCCTAATAGCCAAATGCGCTAAGCGCTTTCGGGTTTGCACCAGGTCATAGCGCTGGGTCATGTGGGGAGAAGGGTTCTGGGGCTAGGGCCGAAAGGTGCTAGACCCAAATGTATGGAAAAACATGGTTTTGGCCCATTTTTAGTGAAATTCTGGGCCAGGGGAAGGTAACGGTAGGGGAAAGAGGGGGAAATAAAGCAAACCAAGGGTATTATGTATGGTTTAAAGGATTTTTTGGGCTGGTTAGAAGGATTAAGGGAGGGATTTTGACAAGGGGGACAAAAGGGTTGAAAAGGGACACTTTGTAGGGATACAAGGGACAAATGAGGGCCTTCAGGAGCACAACTTTTTGCAATCAAATAGGCTTTATAATGGGAATCGGCAGAGGGGATTTTATCAAAGGACAAAAGGCACAAGGAGGCTTCAAGGATGATGTGTTTTCAGAGGAAATGCATTCCTTGAAGGCTCAAAAACATTTTAGCCCCCTGCTTGCTTGTCAAAAAATTTATAGGGGGCTAACAACCACGAGTAGATGTGAGGACTCCGTCTCGACAATAGTAGATGAACCAATATTTGTAGAAACAAATTGTGCCGACTCTGGTATATGTGAGGATGATGTCACACTAGAGGTACTGATAGTACTAGTTTCAGTAGAGCGATGTCACCTTCGCCGACCAGAGGTGGCTTCCAGTGGTAAAGGTGTTTTGAGTGCTATTCTACGCAAACTACGGGGAATGGGATGTTCTTCTTCAACGATGACTAATTTATTTTATTACCCAAAAAAAATAAACAAAATAAAAGGGTAATTCAAAGCAAAAGGTTTACCAAGAACTTGTGAACTGTAGAATACCTCCTGGCAGGCCAAGAAGTACGGGCAGGCAATCTCCCCGAATGTTGGGTTCAGTGTATCAAAATTTATCAGGAGGCCGACTCAGTTCACTATGGATGGATAGCAACCTAAATTTGTCCTCCAAAATACACCCAAAGGTACGTGGAGGCCTAAGTCCCTATTAGCGTTGTCTAATGCGAAACCGCACAGTTAGAGCACCCGTTTATACTTTTCTTACTAGAACACCACCCTATATACCCGAAGGTACGTGGATGAACTCCAATATACTTACGTACATGGAGTGAGGTATCACACTCAGAATGTATCACAGATAATTAACGATAGATGCTATGTTTAATGACACCGAAACATGTCTCTAGCCTACACCTTCTAAATGTTATCATTATGGTTCCAATGCCTTTTTAGGTAAATTGATGTAAATTTTAAGTTGATCTTGTTTATCAATTTTCCTTTCAAGGTTCACCACAATGATGAGATGGAAATTTCTAAAATGCAAACTAAAATGATAAGCACAATTTTCAATTTTAGCTTTTTCAATGGAAATCCTAGCTACTAAAGGGAAAGAGCAATAATTTTTGAGAGAAAACAACGAAGAGCACAAAATAAAATGCAACTTTCTTAACTTGTTCTTATGAAAAACACACAATTCACTATATGCAAATGCAGGTTTTTCTTTTTAATATCCTTAATGTGAATGAAAAAAGGAAACTATATGCATCAAATCAACAAAAAACAAATGCTTTCTTCTTTGAGAAACGAGGAATTTAACAACAATTTCTGTTTTAGGAAAAACAAAGAATGGAACTACAATTTTTCCTATAGGAAACGAAGAATTTAACAAAAATTGACTTTACTAAAACAAATGGATCTAATGCAGAAATAAATTACTTTGAATTTTCTTTGTCATTGATAAAGAAAAACACTTAAATATACATTGAACAAACTTACTTTTAGAAGGAGGAAGAATCAGGAAAATTCACTAGGCTCTAAGAAGTATTAGACAATTGAAAACATAGCAAACAAATGGTTGAGAATGATGGCAATGAAAAATTCAAATGGAATTTGGTTCGCTAAGGGGGAAACACAGTCTCTAAGGGGAGACAGTGTGTTCCAATGCACCCGTGAGTGGGAGACAGTGCACTGCAGTGCACTGTGTCTTGACCAATAGTGCGTTGGGTGCAGCAGAGATTGAAAATTCAAGCTACATAACACACTAATAATGCAATTATTTGATTCAAAAGTCTAATAACTGAAATTAGATGCTACTGGGTGGATAAGCAGAGGAAAAAACACCAGGAATGAAAGGAAACTCCTCAGCAGAGTCACCAATTTGTTATGCAGAATTATGATCTACGGATAAATCAAATTCCCTCCTTTCAAGGGTGAACTGCAATGCACTACCCGAAATTCAAGAGTGCGTTGGTTAAATGGGAGCGAAATTTTCATTGTTCTAGAATCTCCACATGGCCAGTGCCTTCTAGAAGAGTCCATATGTGTCAAACTTCAAATCCAAGTGTCCTTCTAACACCTCTAAGCTTGGGAACATTTCTTGCCTATTGTTATAAATTCATTGATTGAGAAACTACCATCACTTTCCCTATAAATTAAGCACATATCCTAGTGCTAGGGAAGGAAGAAGTTTTGTGAAGAAATGTCATTGGATTCTCAATTGAGAGAGTGGAAGAAGTGACATGATGCTGGTGAGATGTTGATTTTGATGAGGGTGGGATGAAGCTGGAGTTGGTGACATCAAATCGATCATTGGTTGTAACCTCCCCCTTTTGCTCCTTAATAAAGATTGTTGTTCATTTTCCCATATATGTATCTGTTTATGTTTCTATTTCTCATGCAATGGACTCTTGAATGATATATATGTTTCATGTTCAATCGATTTAACTGATTAAGATAAATAGACATCTGTATATTGTAATCTCTTTGTTGTTCTTTGTTTATACTTGTAGGAATCATTCTAGCAATCTAAGTTGGATTTAAAGCTACAACAAAAGTGACAAAAGGAGAATAGGAAGCACTTAGATCACAAGTAGGTTCTTCTATATTTCTATGTGTCTATTTACTCTTAGAGAAAGTGATAGCAAAGTCTTTAATCTGTTGTTCTAAATGCATAGCACCACATTTAGGGAATTTGATTTATCTGTAGATCATAATTCTACATAACAGAGGGTTTTAGAACCAGGTTTATGCACCCTAAGAGAGAGAAAGTTAGTTGTAGTGGATCTCTGTGGATCTAACCGACCTGCACTGGGGAAGCCCTAACACAGAAACCCTTAACAGTATAATTGTGGAATAACTCAAGAGAAGCTCATGAACCGTTAGATAACATGTGAACAAAGTGAATAACAATAACCAAATATATGCAATTATTCCTTTCTTATAGCATCGCATCCACATGCGCATCAATAGTCATCAATATTCAACAAACCGCAGAAATAACCTAGAGTGCAGCCAATAATCATAACACAAAGATGCTTCAGTTATCACAAAGCAGTATTTTCATTCATTCATGTTCGTATCCAACTTACAGACTCAATTACTGGTCCATGCACACAACCAACAGGGTCCACACAAATAAGGACCTAGGGTCTCCGCAGACACAACCAACAAGAGCCCTTACCCAGAAGATACACACAATAGATCTCTATAATTCATATCCTACTTAATCAAATCCAAAACTTGCTACTAGTCTCGACTTAACCATCTATATATATCATTTTAGCCCGTGCTACTCTATGGTTTGCAGACTCTAGGTCTACCCTTTGACCCATTACAATTCATTAGGGGCTTTGACCCATCGCCGAGCCCCTGCCCTGGACTAAATTATTACAAAATATTACAAAATTGTACCAAAATTGCGGTTAGGGGACCCCACTCCAAAAAAATATATTTAGGCAGAGTGAAAAATCATAAACTAGATACAATGTACATTTTATCCACTAAGAGGATCAAAACCAACTCAACTTAGAAACATCAAATCTTAAAACTGAAACTAGGATAAGGCTAAGATAAAAACTGCAACATTATTTTTAAGAAAATTAACCTTATATTATCTACCCATTTCATCCATATCTGTTCATTCCTATACTTATCACTAAAATAAAAATAGAAAGTTTTGAACAGAACTGAAAAGCACAACAACTAAGTGATGAGTTGCACAATAGTTGCACAATAGAATCTAGGTTAGCATAGTCAGAGTTAGTATTGACTAAAACTAAGCTGATGGGTATGATGAATATGCTGCTTCGTTGGAAAATGATCTACCAGATGCCCCTTTCCACACGTGAAAACCCTAGAAATTCCAAATTACCATTTGCGCAACAATTGCACAACAAAATTTCAAATTTTTCAGTTTTATTATCATTTCCCACTCCAAAACAAAGGAATGTTCAACCATCCATCACCTATACCTTATGAATCATAGCAAGCATCAAAATCCCAAAAATCCTCAAAATTTTCCTCAGAAAAAAGTAACCCTTGATAACTACAAAATGAGCTATTAACTACACAAATTGAACTTTCAGGAAATGAGAAAGAGTATGTGATCAAAATTAGACACCCAAACTACCTTCTTCTCTTCTTGCTGGATGAGGGTTTGGTCTCTCTGCTAGAGGCTATTTTGACCATGGATAGATCTCAATTCAGAAGTTATAGTTATATTATTTTCTTGACACTTACAAGAAAGATAATTTGCATCTCCAGACATTGTAATCTCTTCCAAGAGGTTTGGCACATGCTTGTTTTGAAAATCTACAATATTGTCTAAAACTACGTCCTCACTCACCATACTGGAATGATTCTCTGAAGTGGAATATAATTTTTTCTCTAAATGTGGTATGGTGTTGTTTCCAATTTTCACATCATTCATTGCCTCGAATGTTTAAGCAGTGTCTTCATTTGTGAGATTGGGAGTTTCAAGAAAATAATTGATATAACTGAGGACTTCTGGTCTGCCTATTATTTATGAAGAAGGACTTTATTTGTGCATGATGAGATATGTCACCTTGTAGGAATTTACAGGGTAAGTTCCTTAGATCAAAAGCCAAAGGTCACCGCTCACAAATACATCACAAATCAGTACACTAGTATATCACGTGGTTAAAACCCTCGATGAGGGAAACAGTCCACAGCCTAAGCCAACACGACCACTTTAGACAATTTATTAATTTAAAAAATAAATATTACATATGTTTTTCTCATAAATGGTTACCGAAAAAATGACCCTCCATGCTCTTTAAATAGAGATCATGGAACAATTGGGTGTTAAGCCACAGATTAAGTGTCATTAATACCAGGGAGAGAGTGAACTGTCAGATCACTACAAATCGTGATCGTCAGATTTATACTTAACATAACTCTACAGAAACACACTTTACATAACTCTACACTAGACCAAGTTATACTTAACTATTTCCTATGTGTCGAAATATCCTAACATCCCCCCTTAAGAACAAATTGGGATAGGATTGAAGGATTTACAAAGGTGACACAATAGGAGAAGGAAGGAGGCATTAGAGCCTATCCCCCCTTAATGATAAATTTCTTGAACTCCATTTGATGAAGTTTCGTAAAACTTGAAACTTATGAAACTTATTATAAGAATATCTAATTGTGATCCAATTCGTTGAACAGCTCTTGTAACTTCAGAACAGATCATGAACCAGATTTCTGATGAAAGTGCATATCTTGGATCTCAATGTGTTTCATATCAACACGTCTTGAACTAGATCTTTGTATTGAATAAGCTCAAATTATCACCAAATGCAATTGGATGTCTATGAGACAAATTTATCTTTGGAGATCCTAGCAGAAAGTCTAAATATGGCGAGGCTAGCCTGAAATCACTCATGCTATAAAGTAAACATGACTTTGTTTTCTTGAACCATGTAATAAAGTCTTGGGCAGTCAAAATGAATACATATCTCCCCATGATGAACTGAATCTCATCAGGGTCACCAGCCCAATCAAAATCAGTGAAACCAATAAATAATGGAGATGCTACTGCACTGTAATGAATCCCGAACTCAATGGTACCTTGAATATATCGAAGTATTCTTTTAGCTTCCTTCCAGTGACTTTAATGAGGTTGGTGCATAAACTGAGCGACAAGACCAGCTGCAAAGAAAAGGTTAGTATGGGTATGGGTTAGATACAAAAGTTTACCAACAAGTTGATGTTATAAGGTAGCATCAATTTCAGAGGTAGTACAAGTGACGGAAAGCTTGAATCCAGAATGAAAGGGAGAAGGGGTTGGCTTAAATTCTGCCATGTGAAAGTGGTGTAGAATATTACAGGCATACTTGGACTGAGAGAGGGTAATACCTTCTTTGGATTGCAAGACTTGAAGACCAAGGAAATAATGCAAGTGTCCTAAGTCTGTCATTTCAAACTTCTTTTTGAGGCTATGCTGCACATGGTTTATATGTTTGGGATCACTACCAGTAAGGATAAGATCATCAACATAAAGAACAAGGATGGTGGACTTACCCACTTTCTTGGTGTAGACACTGTTGTTAAAATGACACCTAGAAAAGCCATTATCTAATATAGATCTATCCATTTTGGCATACCAAATGCGAGGAGCTTGTTTGAGACCATAGAGAGACTTCCTAAGGTGATAAACAAGGCTAGAGTCATTTCGGATAAAGCCACAGAGTTATTCCATGTATATTTCTTCATACAAATCTCCATGTAAGAAGGCAGATTTAACATCCATATGATGGACTTCCCATTTAAAGGAGGCAGCAATGGAAAGAAAAAGGTGGATAGAATTCATTTTGGAAATAGGGGAGAAGGTTTTGGTATAGTCAATGCCTTTAACTTGTGAAAATCCTTTAGCAACGAGACGAGCTTTATGTCTATTCGATTTTCCATCTGGTCCAAACTTTGTTTTGTAAACCCATCTGCATCTGAAAAGTTTTCTTCCTTTTGGAATAGGAACAAGATCCCAAGTACCGTTCGCCAATAAGGAATTATATTCTTCATTCATAACTTCATCCCAATCTGGATGATTGGAAGCTTCTTCAAAGGTGTCTGGATCGGGATTTTCTGGAACTTGAGTCAATAAGGAAGAGGCTCTTTCAGACTGAGAACGTGTACATCGTCGATCTACAAGGTCACCTATAAGAGAACCTGCCGCATCCCTTGTAGAGCAGACCCATGTTGGATGCTGTGGAGCGGAAGGAATATCTTCAAGAGGTGGAGGAGGATTTTCATCCTCACTATCATCATCTGAACTAGAAGGTATGCTATCAAAAATAGAAGAGATAGAGAGAGGTGGCACATATGTCGAATCACGCTCGTAGGCCAACGGTGGCACACCCGCCAAATTAGGCTCACAGGCTGATATATTTTCATCAAATTTTACATCTCTTCTAATGATTATATTTTTGGATTTTGGTTGAAGAATTTTATATCCTTTGACATCTTCAGAATATCCAACAAAATTTCACTTTTCACTATTAGGTTCTAAGGCTTTATGTTTCGCATCTGGAATATGGGCCCAAGCATCACTTCCAAAAACACGAAAGTGACTTACATCTGGTTTGATTGAGCTCCAAGCTTCTTCTAGAGTTCCATTCTTTAAAACCTTAGTAGGAGTGCGATTTACTATGTACTTTGCACAGTTAATTTCTTATGCCCAAAAATTGAGACCAATTCCTTTAGATTGAATCATACAATTAGCCAATTATTTTTAGGTGTGATTCTTCCATTCAGCTACACCATTTTGTTGTGGAGTATATGGAACAGTATGTTGCAATTGAATTCTAGGCTTAGTGAAAAAGTTGATAAATTTGTTGTTAACATATTCTCCTCCATTGTCTGATATCAACTTAAGAATTTGATGTCCAAATTGTTTCTCAACAAAGGCCTTAAAAGCCAAGAACATGTTAAAAAATTCACTCTTGAGTTTTAAGAAGTATACCCAAGTGCGTCTGGAAAAATCACCAATGAAAGTTAAGAAGTACTTGCAACTAGAGAAAGAAACAACAAGATGTGGACCACATAAATCACTGTGCACAAAATGCAAAGGGGATGAAACTTTCCAAGAGGCACATTTGTCAAAACTATCTCGATGATGTTTTTCGAGTACACATCCAGAGCAAACACCATCTTGGCAAGGTACCATAGGAAGACTTGTCACAATATTTTCTTTAAATAGATTTTGAAGAGAGCGATAGTTTAAGTGACCAAATCACTCATGCCAAAGTTTGCTCACTTCATCATTCTGAGCAACCAAAACAGAGGGAATACATGATGACCCAAAGTTGTCAAACTTATACAACCTTGTTGAATCATCAGCAATGCTAGTAGCTAAAATATGTCTAGGATCTTTGAGGTCCTTGATTACAAAATCATGAGGTGAGAATTCTACTATTTTCCCTTCACCTGAATGAGTTATCTGATAAACAGATAGAAGGTTGCATGACAAGGTAGGAACACATAGTACATCATTAAACTAACCATTACCTAGATGAATGGTTCCAGATCCTACAACAGCAAGAGATTTATCATCACCAACATAATATCTTTGGTGTTACAATCATTTAAAGAAGAAAACATGGCTTTATTTTTGGCCATGTGGTAAGAAGCTCTAGAATCAATGAGCCACTCGTGAGAATGAGAAGAAGAAGATACATTTAATGCATAACTAGATGCTTGAAAACCACAAGAAGAAAGTGTCATTCCTAAAGATGAAGGTGAAGAGCTCTCTAAATTGATGTTGTGCTTCTTTATTGCTGCTTCTAAGACTTCCATATTCTTAAAACATTCGGACTCTATATGGCCATCACGATTACAAAAGTTACAATGTCTATCTATCTTCAACCCTTTGTTTTTATTTTCCTTATCATTTTGGTGAGTTTCTTTTTCAGTTTGTGGCTGAAATTTCTTAGGACCCTTGTTTGGTTTAGGACCATATTTTTTAGGATATTGCTTCTTGGTATTCTTTTGATATGGTTGATGTTGGGTTGCTAAGGCTTTCTTATAAGTGTTTCCAGAAGTGATAAGACCAAGGTGTAAGATTTTTTCTTGTTCTCTTATCAAAGAATTGAAAAAGGCATCAAAAGAGGGGTTCATGTAGGCGGTTCTTGAATAAATGATGGCTTCTCTAGTGGAATGGAAGGTGGAAACAAATATGGAGTATGAAGGGCCAAGATTACCAAGAATGGAATAGATGAGACTACCATCTTCCCTTTTGACCTTACAACCTTGTAAAAGAAGTCTAAGGGTCTTGAATTTGGACAAAAAATATTCAATAGAGGAGAAATTATTGGGGTCCAAAGTAATAAACTCATTTTCAAGCTGATGGGCCCTGATTTGATTTTGAATGCCAAAAACAGTATTTATCTTTTTCAAAGCCTCATGAGGGGTGTCAATTTCAAGGATATGAAATCGAAGATCTTGAGCAATGGATATTCCTATGAACCCTCATGCTTGATCTTGTTTATTTTCCCATTTAGCAGCTTTATCATCATTAGAAGGTTTAGTTTCTTGTCCTGTGGCTATTCTATAAATCCCTTTACTTCTAATTAAATCTACCATGTGAGGTATCCATTGGAAATAATTGGTGCTATTAAGAATAATCGGGCATGCACTTTCCATTTTTTTTTAAATGAAGTTGAAAAGGGCTAAAAATAACTACTCCAATGGAAATATCTCGAAAAATTAGGTTGATTAAAAAAATGGCTCGAAAAATGGCTTCCGGATGAAGAAGTTATGCCTTTTTGAAAAAATCGAGTTGTAGATGCCGAATAGTTATGGGAACGATTTGAAATTTGATGATGAAGTTCAACTTTAAAAAAAATCTCGCCCCTTTAACAATTTTTTTTTACAAAAGAAGCTTGAGAAAGAGACTTGAACCCAAGACCTCTATTCTCAAAAACTAACTTCTCACCAACTGAGATAGTAAAAGGATTCTATAGTTTGAGAGGAAGGTTTTTTTTTTCTTTTTTTCTTTTTACCAGTCTTCAGTGTGCGTGCTTTTTCCTGCACAAAAAACACAAAATCCAAGGAAAAAAAAATACAAGCCTTACGGTAGAACGTTAGATTTTCAGTTACCCTTACCGACGACTATCTATTTTTTCACTATTTCAAATTTCCCGAGATCGTACAAAGATGCAGGGAAATGGCATACGTAGCAAAAAAAATCCCGCCTTCCTGATTCTGATTTGCCAAGATCACACACAGAACAGAGAAAATATCATACATAGAGAAGAGGGTATAGATCCAGCAATAAATAAAAAATAAACTGAAATAAACACAGGGAACCAAAACAAACAAAATGATTAGAAATATAATTGCAAACCAGATACTTTATACCTCCATATCTAAAATGACATAACTTGGGAAACCGGAAATATTTTTGCATGAAACAAAAGGGGTTCCTCACTGTAACAGATGCTTCAGACACACCAAAGTAGTTCTCCAGGCCCGAAAAAGTTCTGAAATAGTAGATCTAGAAAAAGACAGTCGCATGCAATCAAACCGGCTTCAGATTTGGATAAAAAATGGATGCGACCCTCAAAATAGCTCTGATACCATGTAGGAATTTATAGGGTATGTTCGTTAGATCAAAAAATAAAGGTCACTGCTCACAAAAAAATCACAAATAGTACACCAGTATATCACGTGGTTAAAACCCTCAAAGAGGGAAACAGTCCACGGTCTAAGCCAACGCGGACACTTTAGGCAATTTATTAATATAAAAAATAAAGATTACATATGTTTCTCTCATATATGGTTACCAGACAAATGACCCTCCATGCTCTTTAAGTAGAGATCGTGGAATAATCAGGTTTTAAGCCACAGATCAAGAGTCTTTAATATTGAGGAGAGAGTGAACCATCGGATCACTACAAATCGTGACCGTCAGATTACAAGTTACAAATGTACATGGTACAAAAACACACTTTACCTAACTCTACACTAGACCAAGTTATACTAGTGTTCCAAGGCCAATGTCTTTTTCCCATGCAAATGTATTTTTCCCATTCCATTTGTTTATATGTCTTTCAAAAGCATGAATCTGCAGAAATGTGTCCTATTTTTGTAGGCCAAGAACTCTAATAAGAAGCAAGCCTCATTTGTAACTAGTGAGATTTTCATTCCCCCTTGCCATATTTTGAGATGCAATAGATTTAAGTGATCCATATTTTCCTTTGAACTCTTGTTTACTACTTTTCTTTTTAATTGAATATTTAATAAATTTATATTTGGGCCATGGTTTTTTCCTTAATCCAGTTCTAACCACACAAGGTTGCAACTATAAATATTTTTCTCCTATTGAGAGAGGACTCTATCAAACATTTCATAGTATTCTTCTTTTGGTTGAACATATGTAGAGAAGGTGGAAAAAATGTAATGATAGTAAATGGCTCACCTTAGAAAACATGAAAGCCTGAGCAAAAAAATTAGAAGACTATCATCGACCTCTGTAGAGAGTTTGAACCAATTACACAAAAATGATCTTAGACACTGATCCTTTAGACTATGACAACAGTGATTCATAAGATAAAATGACATGCAAATTCCCAAAATGAATAGAAAGAGGCAAATTCGTTTTGATCCCTAAACCCCAAGACCTTATAATTTTCTTGAATAGGGATGGAAACCTCCTACTAAGGTGCAAAGAACACTACAAACTCGCAGCCTAAGCATTGGGAAATGGAGTCAAATGCTAAAAATACTCGACTAATTGACTGATTACAAAGTTGAAAACTTTAAAGGAAATAAAAATAAGATTTGGCAGCACATCACCAAAGTCTTGGGTCCTTCTCCTTGGGCTTCAAACGTTGATGATAGTTGGCCATGCCTTGATGAATACATCTATACACTCAAGCGAAATTATCCCTCCAGTGTGTTCAATCGATAAAATGACTGTATGACTTATGCTTGTATTCAATTGCACTAGGCATAAACAAAAATCCAAAAAAATGGCGACTCAAACTTTCCACTGAACATCTTTATTGATCCATAAATTAAAAAATGTTCTTCTTCTCTAATGATCATGATAGACTAACCATGGGATCTTGAAAAACATGAAAATTTACCTCTTTTGATGAATTCATCAAATCAATAGAAGGATTGTTGAAAAAAAGAAACATTATTTTTTCTTGATGATCCAAATGATAGTCTTCATTCATAAGTAGTCCTTGTTTTAACCTGACATGCTCAAGTTAAACTTCAAAGAAAATGGAATCAACGATTTTATCTATAAAAATGTCTAAACTTTCTTAATCATCTTCAAATATGATGGCCAAATTATGTATGTCGGGATTGTCCTTTTATTGATCAAACAATTATGTTGTGGTCTCATTAGATCATTTTTTTTTAAACTACCATTTTTATTTTCATGATAGGAGACAATTTATGGCACTTGATCCTTTTGTAAATGTGAAATGCTGCCAACGTGAACTAGTTCACTACTTACATCTCGATCAAACAAAAATTGACAAACTGGCCACAAATATTCACCTATCACAGGAGAAGGACATGAATATGTACCTCAATTTCTTGATTGATTTCATCTTCAACTAAGAGAGAAAATATTGTCTGTTTTAATTCTTCTTGAATGTGATGGAAACTAGTTTCTATTATTCCACCCAGATGATAACATAACTCAAATAAAGATTCTTCAATTTCATTATACATTAAATCCTAATCATAAATGTCAATTCCCATATGTTGAAAAGTATCATCAAAATTTCCACAAAATATTTCTACCAACACTATAGAATGGTAATTTGGCTTATGTCTTTTACAAAATGCTACATATAAATCCTTAAGAGAACATAGACTAGCGGTGGGAAATCCTTCATACTCTAATGTCGCGTTGTCCTCTAAGGTTTCCATAAATATATTCATTAATCAATCCTCGTGAAACTCAACTCCAAGTCTACATACATGCATGTGAAACTTAATTAAATGAAGATAAACATCTTCTCCTTTATGATCTCTAAATATTGGGAGATAGGTTAACCAATCAACACAAGGCATAGGATTTGGAAAGCCAGGAATATGAGACGTATCCTTAGGAGTATACCTAATATTTATTCTTCCAATTGAACCCATCTAGAAAAAATTTAAGTCACCGGGACTTCTTGAAATTACTAAGCTCTGAATAGTGAGTCGACATGAAAATTTGGTCTTCTGGATCCTTTGAAATGGGAGTCACCCAGTGAATGATTCAACCTTCATATGTCTGACTGTTGTCCCCATCAGCAACCAGATCTAGGTCGTTGTCATTCACACCAAGGGAAGATGTGACCTTTCTATCCCCGAAAATGACGCCAGAATGTTAGCACCCTATAATTGAACCTCTAGGATCAGAAAAGGTTTGTAGGGGTAACCAAAAACCTCTTTCGGAGAGAAACTAACCTTTTCCAATTGAACAGAGCTCCCTGACTCGAAACAATTTAAAATTGTATAAACAATAAATATTAAGAACATCTGACAGAGGCCAAATCTACAAAGGTAAAAAATGAAATCATCATGGTTTTCAAACTTAGGAGGGAGGGCCACTAGGCATGGAACCACGATTCAATTTTTTTAAACAAAATCATCAAAGCTTACATGAGACACTTATGAAAACAAAGGCAAGGCAGGTATAATTTCAAGTTATAACATTTTTCATAGCATAGTGAATGATTTTTAAAGTAAATTGAAAATACACAAAGATATCCAATCACATGTAACATAGCATGAAATGAATTTTGAAACATATATTCCTTGGTCAAATATCGATAAAAATACCATAAAGGAACACCGAATTAAGGGTGAATTCCATCATAGTTTAGAAAGGAAAAAAATCATCCAGAGCATCAACATAGATTAATTTTGAAAAATGTTTAGATACAATTTAAAAGTGAAAATTTAACGAAGACATAGAGACTAACATTCACATAAGAAGAGACACAGAAACTTGAAACCATACCATAAGAATCTCTTTTCAAGTGGAAAATTCTCTGCACTAATAATTTTATTTCAGCAAAAAAAACACATACATGGGCCTTCTCCCAAATACAAACCCTTTTTCCATGTTATTTTCTGTTTAAATACATTTAGACAGAGTGAAAAATCATAAACCAAATACAAAGTACATATTATCCACTAAGAGGATCAAAACCAACTCAACTTAGAAACATCAAGTCTTAAAACTGAAACTAGGATAAGGCTGAGATTTAAAAAAAATGCACATTTTTTTAAAGAAAATAGACCTTATCTTATCTACCTATTTCATCCCTATCCATTCATTCCTATCCTGATCACTAGCATAAAAATATAAGGTTCTGAACATGAATTAAAAACACAACAACTCAGTGATGAGATGCATAGCAGTTGTGCAGTAGACTCCATCTCAACATAGTCACAGAACATACTGATTGGAAATCAGTTGATGGGTATGATGATGTTGTTGCTGAGTTGGAGTAGGACCCACCATATGCCCCTTTCCATGTGTGAAAACCCCAAAAATTCCCAATCACCATTTGCACCACAGTTGCACAACAAAATTTCAATTTTTGTGTTTCACTTTCATTTCTCACTCCAAAACAAAGCAATGTCCAAAAATCCATCACCTGTACCTTATGACTCCCGACAAGCATAAAAAAATCTCAAAAATCCTCACAATTTTCATTAGAAGCAAGCAACCCTTGGTAACTACAAAATGAGCTATTAGATACACAAATTGAAATTTCAAGAAATGAGAGAGAGTATGTGATCAAAATGAGACACCCCAACTACCTTATTCTCTTCTTCTTAGATGAGGGTTTGGTATCTTTTTTGGAGGGTTTTTTACCATGGCCAAATCTCAAGTCAGATGTTACAATTATATTATTTTCTTGGCCCGTAGAAGCAAGACAATTTTCATGTCCAGACACTGTAATATCTTCCAAGAGATTTGGCATAGGCCCCATTTCAAACTCTGTAGTATTGTCTAAAACTGCATCCTCACCCACCATTCTAAAATGGGTCACTGAAGTGGAATATATTGTTTTCTATGAATTTGGCATGGTGTTGTTTGTGATTGTCACATAAGTCATTTCCTCGAATGTTTGAGCAGTGCCTTCATTTTTTAGATTGGGAGTTCCAAGAAAAGAATTAACATAACTGAGGACTTATACCTATTACTTTTGCAGAAGGGTTGTATTTGTGAGCATGATGAGATATGTCATTTTTCAACATATCATTTAAGGCATTCTCTATTATCGATTTATAAGTATCATAATAATTTTATTTCCTCGTGTTTCTAAAAGACAAGTAATGCATGTTGTTAATGTCAAATAGTTTAGTTTTTGGAGATGGAATTATGAGAGAGTTGTCCATGTAATAATTTTATTACAAGGTTTCTCCATCAAAAATTTTCCCCGGGTTTCTTTTAAAAACTCGTGCATCAACATAACTGGAATATTTAACACTTTCCATTGCATGTATTTCTTCTTACTGCAGCTTCCTAGTTTCAAAGGGCGAAGCTTGGGTTGAAGCATATGTAACTGTAGCAACTTCTAATGATTTTGCGGCCCTTTCAGCTTCTGTTGTTATTAGCAATAGTGTTTTGTCTAGCCTTTTCTTCGGGTGTCTTATAGATCAAAATATTCAAGAACAGATATCAATTATCCATCTATAACCTTGAATTGATGAGAAAGTACCATCACTTTTGGGTGTTTTTCTGCGTGATCTATCTATCCTTTCATTGTATCGAGATTTGAAAACCATGTAGTGTTATAAGATCCCTTTGTCTTCATCTCTTTCATGTTAAATCTACACAAGCCTTAAAGCATTACTGTATAGGTGACTCTTCCACTTGGCTTCATTCATAAAAGGAGATTCATGCACCTATTTAGACTTCAAATTTTGATTCAAATTGTTCATAATGACTTTAGAAACATATTTTTAGACAATCAAAGTCTAGATATGAATACCTAACCCTAACATTTATTGGAGTAACTTATTGGGTTTCACCATTAAACATATATATATTTTTACTTATTGGGTTTCACCAGTAAACAAATAAAGATGTTGAAAATGAAAAAAGTTGAGAATTTTTCTTTGCATGAATTTCCACTTGATAAAATTGAAATTTGTTTTATTTGTGCAGAATCACATGCTACCAAATATTGCCCATCATTACAAGGGTTGAAGTAAATTTACCAAAAGAACAATGGAAAAAATCAAGTACTAGTGTAACTTTGTTATGAAGCTCCAAGAAGACTATGGCAACCTTGTCAAACCGGTATGATGCAAAATCCCAATTCACAATTTCATGGTTATGTACAACAATATCAAAGTAATCGGAACATACCCTTTCTTTGGAAGCAAGATTGGCAAGGGACTTATGGAAGAAATCCACCATATCCTCAATTTGTTTCTCATTATCCTCAATACCAATCCCAATTTTATCCATACTATTCACCTCCACCACAACCGCATGCCAAATTATCTCATCATCATCTACTCAACCACTTCAAAGATCCATTCCCACTGCACTACGTACACAACCATTTCTAAACTCCAAGAATAAAATACCTCAACCCACTTACAATGTTGAGGCACACAATTTTCAAACAACTCCTCCTAAACTAGATGTTATTTATCTTATATTAGGAATGATATTGCAAAGAAAATATTCTCTTGATGTCATTGAAGAACAACATCTATAAGAAAAGATCCAAAAAAGACTAAATAATCATGGACCACATCTCATGAAAAGAAACAATCAGATATTTTATCCATCCAAAAGATTGACCATCCCATAGTAGAATATTTGAATGGAATGATAGAACAAGACATGCATAATTATCTAGATGAACAAATGAACCAAAAGCATCAAAACTTTACTAAAATTTGGTTCCAAAAAATCATTAAGTTGAATTATGATTATTTTCTTCAAAATTTCTTCACAACGTTTCAATCAAAACAATTAGGCTCTCTTTCAAAGAAATATATTTCAAACTTGCATATGAGGTTATTTTTCATCCTATTATGCACATGGTTCCATTAGAAGTATTCTTACACTTGATAAAATCATTTCTTGCTCAAATAGAATAAGATAGAATAAAGGAATAAAACCAAGTTTTTTTTTTTTTTTTCATTTTCTTGAAAATTTTCATTTGGTGGTGTGGTAAGAGCCACCTCATTCACTAACCTTTGATAGTAGGATCGATCCAGTGGATCAGTAAAGTGCTCAAAATTCAATGTTTTTAAAAGTGCTCGTAACAAGTGTCGAAACATATATTTCATTGCTCTGAATCCAATGAAACTTGAATCGCTCAAAATCGATATCATATGCTCCCAAAATCGCATTCTGATTGTTTTCCTAAACATATAAAAAATTTGCAAGTTGTTCAATTATGTTGACTAGGCAGTGTGTATTATTATTGGGAAGGGTGACTTGGAAACTGGCTGTGTTTTTTTTGGGCCAATGACTTCTCGCCAAGTCTACTAGTCGTAATAGTCAAATTTTTGCTTCATTGTGATTGGTTGTTGGTTATGATTCATGGTATAATGAATGGAGGCCATGTGGGCCAATGGTTGGCTACCAGGTGGCCTCCCCATAGTGGTATAAAATTACGTTTATCGGTCAAACAGACCTACCTAGATTCAAACGCACAACCTACATACTAGAAACATGGAGTCTTGTCACTTTGCCTGTGGTGAACTTAACCTGTATATGCAACAACTGATATATAAAATTTAAATGTTGAATGGTTGGGGGACGGGGTCGAGGTTAGACCTTGGTCCCTAGTCATCCTAGACCGACGTGGTTGCAAGCCAAGTGACAGGGGCTAGGGCCTAATCCCGGCCCTAAGCCATGGTTAAATACCACATTCCATAGTTTTGGGATTGGGTATGAACTTCAAAATTATCACGCAACCTCACCATAGTCAACCAATGGTTGGAACATAGTTTAAAGTTAGCGCGTGGATTAGAACCAACCACTGACGGTTACGACATCGACCACAATTGAGTCAATATATGGTTATGGTATTGGTGAAGAATTCAAACCCAACCCAGGTTTTAAATAACATAACCATAGTTACACAACCCTATCAACCGTTGGCAGGATATTTTAAACCTGCCTGAATCCTACGATGAAGGCCTCACCATGTGGGGTCATTTTTCATTTAAAGTAGGGTAATTTTGCATTTAAAGTGGGCGATTATTTGCACCTAGTCCAGCAGGAATCTCGCTGATGCGGGGAAAAGTTGTCGCTATGTGGTGCTGAAAATGGCGAACTTTTTAGGATGGTTTGCATGTGGGTGTGGTTTGTAGATCAGTTAGCAACAAAACTTCACTAGAGCATAAATTCTTTATTTTTTGGCCAAATTGAATCCTGAAAGATCGTAGCTAAGTGTTTTGGATTATTCTGGAGCCATCAGAGACATTATTTTTGCATTCTGACTACTGCAAATCCATGTAAACACATATTTGAGCACATAATGAAAGAGACCCAACATAGAAGCTGGACCAAGACACGTAGCCTAGGAGGGGTAAACTCATTCATAATTTTGTTTCTTTTGTTTCTGTACATGGCATTATTGTCTCTGTTTTTATCCTAAAAAAATGAGTTTAAACACATAATTTATGTGATATGGAAACCTACATAATTTCATAAAAGACATAAAATTTCACTTGCAAATTTCATTAGACCTTCAAGTTTTCTAATACCAATCAGTTTGGTATCATAGATTAGGTTCTTTGGTTGTATTGAAGAGTTAATTAAGTTATAAGTGTTTTCTAATGCTTACAACATTGAAGCTCAAAAGAGGAGAAGGAAAGCTTTTGGGAACAATTCCTCAAGCTAGTTCAAGGAGAGCACATTTGCCACATTCTTCACCACAAGTTTCACCTCAAGTTTCACCAAAGGCCTCACTAATGATGGCACATGAAGGAGAGCCTAACAATATTACTAAGCATGAGAGTTCTTTTAGAAAATCATTCTTTGAAATGATTGAGATGGTGAAATTTCTTTATGAGGAAAGGAATTCAAGGTTGTATGATGCGAGCTCAAATCCTTCAAAGGTAAATGGATTAAATTAAGACAAAATTACAAAATGGAATGGAGGAAATGGTGATAAACCACCTCTACCTCCACCTCTCTCCTCACCTTCATCTTCACCATTATCATCTTCTACATCAACCCTTCATAGACACCTCCACATTCTCCAAAGGGACATGGTAAAACTTCATTCTTAAAACTTGACATAAAGATTGAATTTCCTATGTATAATGGAGAGTTAAATTTTGAGAAGTTAGATAATTAGGTTTGTCAGCTTGAAGTGTATTACAGGATACAAAGGATCAAAGATGATGAGACCAAGATTCAACTTGCTTCTTTAAGGTCGAAAATTCCAGCACTAATTTGGTGGGAAGCCAAAACAAAGAGGATCTCAAGAAAAGAGGTAAGATCACAAATTCTTGGAATTATTTTTTGGTTGCATTCAGAAGATAGTTTAATCCTTTAGCATATAGGAAAAAATCTATAATGGATTGGAAAAAATTTAGGCAAGAAAAGGTTTAAAGTGTGCAAAGTTATACCCACGAGTTTATAAGGAGAGCATTGATGTTGGGTGTAGATTTATCCTCTCAAGACACTTTACTCAAATACATTGGAGGTTTACATAGCTATTTGAGACACAAAATTATCATGTTTAGCCATACAAATCTAGATGAATTTTGTGTACAGGAAACACATGTAGAAGAAAGAGGCAAGAATGTTCCACAAGAGGGAAGAAAAAATCCATTCAAGGGTGGAGACAAAGGAAAAGGAAAATTCAAAGGAAAAGGAGAGAAGAATTATTTCATCAAGAAAGAGGGATAAAACTCACATGAAAAAACTATTCAAAAGAAGGCCATGATGAATACCATAGTTGGAAAATTCATCCTGATATGAAATCAAAAAATTTTAACAACAAAGGAAAACAAAATATTGTTGCAATTACACAACATGATTTAGGATTTGATTTCGGGAGATGAAACAAAGATCACATCCATGGGATTGAAATGTAAGGACTCTATTGCGATTACTAGTTCTTCAAACAACCTCAATGAAAATCAAAATTAAAAGGAAAGAATAGAGCTTTTCCATATTAGAGTTATCTCAAAACATAACAAAATAGACACTCTATTTGATAGTGGATCACAATCAAACCTCATTTTAGAAAACATTTTCAAGGAATTGAATTTGGAAACCATTTCTCATCCTAAACCTTATCCTTTAGGTTGGGTATGTGATAATGAAAAATTGCAAGTGACTAGAAAATGAAAACTTAAATTTTCCATCAATGCAAGCTTCATTGATGAGGTAGAACTTGATGTAGTTCCATTAGACATTTGTGGTATTGTTTTGGAAAGCCCATATCTTTATGATAGGAAAATCATATTTCAACACTATGAAAAAAAGTATAATTTGTTTAAATATGGTATTGAGTACATTGTTAGAGTACATCACAAGAAACTAAATATATCCCTTGTGAATGTTGGACAAATGAAGAAGCTTGTTAATTCTAACAAGAATTTTGTACTTTTGATGATCAAACCAAAGAGTGGTATTGATAATTAAGCCTTCCAAGGTTGTGATGCAAAGTCAAAATATGATTTGGTTGAGGTTGTTAACCAATATTATGAGATATTTCAGTAGCCTAAAGGATTGCCTCCTAAAGGAGGAATCCAACATGAGATCGAATTGTAACAAGATTTTCATGTTTCAAACATTGGCATGTATAGGATTTCAGTGATGGAAAATGCATAAATTAAGAAACAAATCGAATATTTTCTTGATAAAGGGGCCATTTGACCAAGCACATCGCCATGCAGGTCACCTATTGTTTTAGTGCCAAAGAAGGATGGTACATGGTGCATGTGTGTGAACTTCAAAGCATTGAAAAATATTATGATAAATAATTGTTACCCTCTTCCTAGAATCGATGATTTACTTTATCAATTGAAAGATGTTATTTATTTCACTAAGTTGGACTTGAGAAGTGGCTATCATTAGATTAGGAATGTTGAAGGAGACATTTGAAACACAACATTAAAAAAAAATCAAGGTTTTTTTGAGTGGTTGGTTATGCCCTTTCGGCTTTGTAATTCTCTTGCTACATTCATGTGGGTTATGAATGATGTTTAAGGCCTTTTCTAGATGATTTTTTGATATTCTACTTAGATGACATATTTATTTTCAGTAAGTCTCATGAAGATTATATCATGCATGTCAAACAATTATTAGATGTCTTAAAGAAGGAAAAGTTAATTTTAAATATGTCGAAATGTGAATCTAGGAAAAATTCTTTAGTCTACTTGGGCCATATTTTTGGATGGGGTGAGTTGAAGATAGATACCTCAAAGTTCGAAGTCATTTTGAATTGGCCAAAACCCATGACTGTGACAGAGGTTATAAGTTTCTTGGGAGCAACCCAATATTGGAGAAATTTTATTTCTAACTTTTCCTCTATTGCAGCTCCATTGCATGCATTGACAAGTGTGAAGAAGGTTTTTCAGTGGGGAGGAAAACAAGAAAAATATTTTGATGAATTGAAAGAAAGAATCAATTCAACCCCCATAATTTCACTTATAGCCTTGAGAATCTCATTTGAGATACAAACTGATGCAAGTGACTATGCCATGGGAGTAGTCTTGATGCAACATGGTAAGCCCATCTGTTTTCATTCTAAAACTTTTAATGGTGCAGTGATTAACTATCCTACATATGATAAAGAATTGTATGCATTGGTGCAAAGTGTGAAAAGTGGAAATAGTACTTGATGGGTAAGGACACAATAATTTACATCGATCATTGACCGTTGCAATACTTTCAATCACAAACAAAGCTACAACAAGTGAGGAACTTCAGATTGATGTTTTCTTACAATAGTTCCACTTGGTGATAAGGTATAAGAAAGGTATCTATAACAAGCTTGATGATATTATTTCTATATGAATTTTTAGTGCATCCATTATTATTAGGCATAATTTTGGCATGCATGAGATTTATGTTGGGAAATATGCTTTAGATAATGATTTTAAGGATGTATATGCAACTTTGTGTCAAGGTAACCAAGTAGAGGAATGATATTATCATGTGCATGATAACTTGTTGTATCATCTTGGAAAGCCATGTATTCCACATGGAGAAAGAGTCAACATCATAAGGGAAGCACATACTTCTCGTATTGCTGGTCATTTCAGTGTAGTTAAGACATTGAGACAATTACAGAGGTATTATTACTGGCCTCGTATGCTTAAAAGTGTGTCACAATTTGTAAGCAGACGGTCTTTGTGTGTTGTCATTAAGCCTATAAATAGAAATTTGGGATTGTATACTAAAATTCCAGCACCCTCCTGGCCATGGGAAAGTGTTTCTATTAATTTTGTAGGAGTTATACCTATGTCTAGGAGAGGTCATGATTATATTTATGTAGTTGTGGATAGGTTTATAAAAATGTGTATTTTGATGCCTTGTAAAAATCAGGTTATAGCTGAAGAGACTGCACAATTTTTCTTTCAGAATGCATGGGTACATTTGGGTTGCCCACATCCATTGTTAGTGACCTATATTCTCACTTTGTCGGGAAATTTTGGTCAAGCTTGTGGGGACTCATGGACACTAAATTGAAAAATATCACATGTTATGAAACCAACTCCCAAAGTAGAAGAAAAAAGAGATCAGCGCCTTAGAAATAATCCACTTCGTGGGGGAAACCTCCTTTACATTACATAAATGAACAATATTTGAATGATACAAATGACAAAACCTCCTTTCTATATATAGAAGTCCACGGGGTCACAATATAATCCTATCCGACCTGACAATAATAATGTAAGGGAACAATAATAACCATAGTGGCTTTTATGGGGCACAATAATAACAATATGGGGGCTACAAGGGTAAAACAATAACCATAAGGGGGCTACACTAACAAAAATAAGGGACTACACTAGTAATATAGGGACCTAACTTTCCCTCTCCTTAAAAATGTGTTTTCCTCAATGCTTGAGTAGCTATGGATGTCTGTATAAAATTATCGTCTCCATGTGGAATCTTGAGTGGGTAAGTTCTTCCACTTGATGAGATACTTTGAAATTGATTGATTGCATAATTTGTTGAGTTCTTGTTTCGTGAGCGCAGGGCTCAATATGATTTTTCCTCCCTCATCAAGTTCTGGAAATATTGTTTGAACTAGAATTTTGTCTCCTATAACCTTATTTAGCATGAACCATGAAATGGTTACTCAAGAAGAAAGCAGGGAAAGATCCAACTTTTATGCCATAGTGCCAATCTTTTGCAACACCTTATAAGAACCATAGTAATTTGTCAATAATTTATTATCCTTCTTAGCTTACTTGAGGGACATTTTTTTGTATGGTTGTAGCTGTATTAATACCCCGAGTCTCCTACAACAAACTTCTCTTGTTGTGATTTTTATATTCTATTGTTTCATTCGATTTTTTGTAGCTTTCAAATTTGGGTTATCCTTTAAGAGTTGGAGAACTTGTTGTTGATGCTCGATGTGATCTTCGATGAGATAAAATATGACCTAGATATTCCACCTCTTATACTCCAAAGAAACATTTTGAGGTTTTTGCATATAATTGTTTCTCCTCCAATAGTTTTAGCACCCTCTCAACATGTTGAACATGATCCTTCCAAGACATGTTGTAGATTAGTGTATCATCAAAAAATACTAAAAAAAAATTTCTAAGGAAGGGTTTGAAAATGGAATTCATCAACCCTTGAAATGTAGAAGGTGCATTGGTAAGGAAAAAAGGCATGACAAAAAATTCATAATTACCCTCATGAGTTCAAACTGCAAATTTCAGAATATCTTCAGTCTTCATTCTAATTTGATGATATCCTGAAAGAAGATCCAACTTAGTAAAATAAATTGCTCCATGTAATTCATCCAATAATTCATCAATCATTGGAATGGGAAATTTATCTTTAATAGTGAGCTTATTGAGCTCCATATAATCCAGACACATGTGCCATTATCCATCCTTCTTGTGCAATAATACTACTGGAGTAGAGAAAGAACTTTGACTAGGTTGAATTATACTAGCCTACATTTTTGCAATCATATGTTCAATTTCGCTCTTTTGGACATAGCGATATCTGTAAGGCTTGATACTTGGAGGAACACTTCCTGGAATCAAATTAATAGCATGGTCATGATGAAAAATATGTGGGATTCATTTGGGAGTTTCAAACACCTTGGAATGATTGTCCAAGACTTTTGGGAGATATGCAGAACTAGATGATTTTGATGTTGGAACTTCTAGTGAGCATAATTGTGCAATTACGCCTCTTTGTTCTTTATTCAAAAGTTTTTTCATGACATTATATATTATTATCTTTCCCAGCTTCCCTGCGATATCCCATAATTCAACTTCCTTTTCTTCCCAAAAAAAATTCAAGAAAAGTTCTTGAAAATTAAAAGCTATCATCCCCAAAGATTGTAACCTTTGTACTCCTAGTACAACAACAACTCCTCCCATTAGAATGGAAAGCATTGGAATATTCAATACATATTCCCCCATGGTTAGCTTGATATTATGGCATTTTCCAGAGAAATTTATAGTTCCTCCATTTGCAGCCATCACTTGACACTCTGGTGATGGGTATAGGAAGCAATTCAATTCCTTGGGTACCTTACAATGAATAAAATTATGGATACTACCCAAATAAATCAACACTATTACATTTTTCTTCTTGATATGCCCTTCTATCTTGAGATTTTAAGGAGTGGTAATTCCTACCAATGCATTACAGGATATGGTTAGATTCATTTCTTCTTTCTCTAGGGTTGGTTCCTGGTGTATATCCTCTTCACAAACTATGTAAAATAATTTATTCTTAGCACACTTATGACCTTTAGTGTATTTGTTATCACAACTGTAGCAAAGCCCTTTTTATTTTTTTTCTTCCAATTGTCTTGGTGTAAACCTTGTAGGTTGTGGAAGTCTAGGAGTAGAAAAAATTCCATCTTTATAGATGTGAGTGGTAGGCTTCCTTGTCACCATAATTTTACATTCAGTTTTTCTACCCAACCTAGATGCCTTCTCCAATGAATCAGGTTCCCAAAGGTGAAACTCATGTTGGAGGTTATCCTTTAAATTCCCTATGAATACATTAATAATGTGTTACTCTGGAATATCAATTACCCTTATATTAAATTTTTGGAAGTCCTCAATGTACTCGACCATTAAACCCTTTTGTTTGATATTTATCAATTTACTAAAGAAGGTGTTTCTCTTTGTATCCTCATAATGTGTTATCATTTCCTTCGTAAAAATTAACCAAGTGAGAATTTTTTTATGGGATAAAAGTAATCGATACCAAACAAATGTATTTTTTTCTAAATATAAAATTGCAATGTTTACCTTTTGTGTGTTTTGCACATTATTGAGATCAAAATATTTCTCCATCTGTAGTATCCACATTATGGGATCCTAGCCATCAAACTTCCTCATGTCTATCTTTGGAATATGGTGGGTCTTCAATCCAATATTAGAGTTTATGAAATCATGATTAACATTTATTTTTTTCTCATCATGATTTTACTCTACTACCTTTTCGCCATTAGGAATCATTTCTTGTATCAACTTTGTCAAACCTTCCATGTGTGCTTTTAGATCATTCTTCATGTCTTACATTTTTTCTTCCAAGTTATCCATCTTAGCTTCCATGCAGTTCTTCAAACCATCCATCTTAGCTTCCACACCTTTCTTAAAACCATCCTTCTTAGCTTCCACGCCTTTCTTCAAAACTTCCATTTCATTTTTTGTTTCTCTTTGCGAGAGGGAAAGTTGTTGCACTTGCTCTTGTAATTTTGATATATCATGTTGCACTTATTACTCTTCACGAGTCATAGTAGAGCCTTATGAGGGCTTAATGGGTGTTGAATTACTTTTCGGAAGAATTTTCGAACCCAATACTAATATATGTGCCTCAATATGCCTTGGAATCACTTCAGACTAATTTTTCAAACAAGAGTTATGCAATTTGAAAAACAAATACACACTCTTTTCTTGATTTTGAGGATATTGATATTGAAACTGATGTATCTCTATAATTTCAGATCCCTGAGATTTTATCTTCAATCATTTATTATCCCTATGAATCTTCTTTCCAATGCTACATGCCTGACCTAAATTTTATACTTCAAGGAAAAGTTATGGCCAATCTCCCATAATGACCTAATTATGGACTGGTTCAGTAGAGAGAAATTGTACAGCATGCCATGTGTCATGGTTTCATCCTTTGGCTCTGAAATTGATACACAATAAACTATCATTTGTGTACGTTCACCCAATTTTTACAGAATTCCAATCCGATACTTAGAGAGAGAGTTCTGAATATTTTCCCAAGGTCACCTCTTTGAGATGAAATTCGGGAGCCTACAAAAACCCTAACTTCCACAGATCATATCTATGAAACTATTGTGAACCAAGATCTGAAATTTTTACACGACGTTCCTAAGGATTTCTTTTCAAATGGTTTTTTTTTTTAAGTTCTCCGAAGGCTAAAAGGGAGACTGAAAAAGGTAACCACAAACCAATTTGACCTAGTAGCTAGCCCTACAAGGCTAAGAGGGCTCTCTCAATGAGATCACAACCAAGGATTGTCTATGAAATTAAATATATTAGGATATATATGATAGCCCCATGTAGGTTTTGAGAAATTTAGGTTTGATGCTAGATCAGGTATGAAACCAAGTAGCTAGGTCTAGGTATCAAATGGTTTACAGCTACAAATATATAAAGGAGAAATGTAAAAGTGAATCTATGATGGCTTGGGGTTTTGTAGGTATGGTAGTGAGTGGTAAAAAGTAGAGGGATTTAATGAGCATGTTCATTCATGAATTCATTAATCTGGAAGCATAAAACACAAGATGACATTTCCATATAACCATAGCTAAATCAATAGAATTATGCCTATGAGCTGTAAGGAAAGTCACTGAAGATACAAGATATGAAAAAGGAGATATAAATCATTCAATAAATACTATAAAAACTAATATACATTATCATAAACTCGCTGCACATGAATTCCTAAATAATAGTTGCAACAGCATCCTTTAATTTTTGAATATAATAGTGAAAGTACAAGCTACACAATTACAATCCATTGATGTCCAACGAGTCAAATGAATCTAAAAATGATAGATACAGACCAAAGAAAAATCTCCCCTCTCTTAGGGGTCTAACCCATCAGTTTTGTAGGTTATTACATGATAATCTCAACAAAACCCTAATGTCTAGTGGAGGTCAACCAATTCACCTCATCATAGGAAACTAGATACATTTGAAAAAAATTACATTAACAAGAATATATCTACCCTATTTAATTATTTAATAGCTCAATTAAACTCAATGACATCACAAAATCATCAGCATTCATAAATAAAACATGTAAAATTCAAACATCCTGTCAAAAATGCTTACTGCAGAAAGTGTAGCGAAATTGGTAGAAGTGGCTTTTGGAGGCCTTCCCGAGGTCCAAAACATGATCTGAAAGATGATATAGAAAGATATGTATGTATGCTACATTATAGGCTCATAAATCACTAAAAAATGTGGCTTCTATCCCTCCAAATATTTACTCTCCCAAGAGTACTCAGAAAGCATAGCGAAGCCTGCAAAAGCAGGGCAGAAAGGTCATTTTTTGCATGTTTTTGGGCACTTTGACCCTCTAGAAGTGGATGACATGGATCAACCACTGAATAGAATTAATTTGCTTATTGAGAGGAATCCAAAATTTATTTTTCATCCAATTGACCCCACCAACAAAAGCGTAGCGTAGCCCACGTTGCACTTTTGGACCAAAACTGTGCAAAATTTCTGCATTTTTTGTAAAAATAGACCTCAAAGATGGAGCAATATATTTCTTATTGTGAGACATTTTGAAACACTAATAGAGGTTTGTTTTATTTGGAAATTTGTGAACAAAAAACTCATCCATTTTTCAAAAATACTTTCCCATTTGGTTATAATCAAAGTTTAAATTTGATCACTCAAAAACTAGAGAAAGTGCAACGTGCCTGGAGAAGGCATAACGAGCTGGGGGAAAAGGAAATTTAAAGGCCTTCTAGGTGTCCAAATATATATATGAAGCTACCATTGGAAATATTATGATTTTTTCTACATAATGGATTAATCAAGCACTGTAGACACCTTCTCCAAACCCATAAAAAAACTGTATGGAAGTCAAGTTGTCCAGAAGTGCAGAAAACCTCTTGTGGCAATTGTATTTTTTGCATTTTTCCTGAATAATACTTGTGTATAAACTGAAGGAGTTTTTCGTTCCTTGGTCTATGATGGATAATTCCTCTATCAATTTTGGAAAATTCATCTATGTTGGGTCAAAAGCACATTTTGAAGCAAAATTGTTCATGTGTGCACTGTAAACCCTAGGCAACCCATAACTTGGAAAGGTGAAGCTATGATTTATTGGAATTTGGAACTGATTGGAAAGTGGAGAGGAAATCATCTCATTTGTTGAGTGGTTCATATCTTGACATTTGGCCTCCCTTTTTTTAAGGCCTCTTATGTCCCTCCATATGTACTTTGCAAGGGGAAAACCCTAAAAAGCAGGGGAATGGAGAAATGAAGTAGCATGGAGGGGTTAAGAGAGGGAAATGGGGATGGGAAAAATTAGGGAAGTAGGGAAGGGTGTTAGTAATGTTTAGGAAGTGGAATGGGAGGGAATTATGGTAGGATTAGACCTATGGAATTTTATTACAGGTGTAGGTCTAGGAGACTGCCAAAAATGCAACATAGGGATAGTGGCATGGTGTAGGGTCTAGGGTTTGGATGTAGAAGCTTAGGGACTGAAAGTGAGGATGTGGGGAACGTGAAAATTACTATGGGAAGGGTTTATTTGAATTACAAATTCAAAGAGGTATTGTGGCCCACCTCATGATTTTCACTTTACTTTTGGAACCTTGTAACTATTGAACTTTCAATTGCATCTTTAGAACTTTGAAACTTATTACATAATTGAAACATAAATTAAAATTTGAAACCAAACTTCATTTAAAAAATTTACCTATTACCACTCCTAATTTTCCATAGTTTATGCATGGAATGACAAATTTTGTGACCGAAATGCTAATGAACTAATGGAAAGACTGAAATGAATGAAATCATGATGATGTTGAATAAAGTGATGATGATGATTTTTTATTTGATGTTACACTCAATTGAGTGATGACTAACATGTAAATGTTTTGAAAGGAGTGGAAATAGCCTTAGACACACTATCCCATGACCAAATTTTCGCTTGAAGAACTAATGAAATGAAAAAAAATTGACTTTGAGAACCTAGCAAGACATGGTAAGAGCATATTTGATCATTGGTGACAGGCTAAAAAAACTGACACTAACAGAACCTTCGTATAAAAAAAGTTTATAACAAAAATTCCATGATGACCTATTTAAAGTAGCGAAACCCTAGAATCCAAAGATTTGATACCAAATGTTATGAAACCAACTCCCAAAATAGAAAAAAAGAGAGATCAACACCTTAGAAATAAGCCACTTCGAGGGAAAACCTCCTTTACATTACATAAATGAACAATTCTTCGATGATACAAATGACAAAACTTCCTTTCTATATATAATCCTATCTAACCTAACAATAATCCTATCCGACCTAATAATATAATCCTATCCGACCTAACAATAAGAATCTAAGGACACAATAATGACAATAGTGGCTTTTATGGGGCACAATAATAACAGTATGGGGGATATAGGGTACAAAAAGAACAATAAGGGGGCTACACTAACAACAATAAGGGACTACACTAGTAATATAGGGACCTAACAACACAAAATTCCATCCACAAACATGTGGTCAAATAAAAGTGGTGAATAGAACCATGATGCATATTCTTTGTGGTTATTGCCAAAATCATCCTAAGTTGTGGGATGAAAATTCACATTATATTCAACATGCTTACAACCGTGCCAAGCATTCATTAACCCAAACATCGCATTTTGAGGCATTCTTGGGATAGTTACCAAAATATCCTTTAGATTTTATCTTTGGGAAAGATGTTGCTATTGATGGACATAGTGACATAGATAAGGCAAAAATATTCATTGAACAAGTTCAATTATTGCATCATATAGTTCAAGAATAGTTTGAGAGTCAAGCCAAGTACAAGAAAAGACATGATAAGCATCGTGTGGATTACAATTTTCAAGTGGGAGATGAATTTTGGCTTCACATTATCAAGGAAATACTCGAAGGAAAAGGTAAAAAATTGAAACCAATTCGAAATGGTCCATTCAAGGTTTTGGAAAATATTGGTAATAATGTCTTTAGGTTAGATTTTCCTTTATAAATGCAAACCTATGCAATTGTTAATGTTGAGAATTTGATATTGTATTAGCCTCCTTTGATTGAAGATAAAGGAGAAAATTTTCATATTGTTTCAATTGAATATTTCTCTCATGAATATCTTGAATAATTGCAGTTGAAGACACCATCCTTGACAAGAAAACAAGGACTTCAAAATAAGGAATCGTGGAGTACATTCATGTGGGGATCAAAGGGACAAATCCAAGAAAAGTCAAATGGATTGATATTGAAAGGGTGAGGGAATTGTACCCTCATATGTTTGTTGACTGAAAATGATCTTTTGGAGGTCAAAAATCTTCCAGTGTGGAGAAATGATCCAGTGGATCAGTAAAGTTCCTAAAATTCAAAATGTTCAAAAGTGCTCAAAACTAGTTCCAAAATGTAGATCTCGTCACCCTGAATCCAACGCAACTTGAATTGCTCAAAACCGATATTTTATGCTCCTGATATCACGTTCTGATCATTTTCCTATACATCTAAAAATTTTGCAGGTTTGTTAGGTACATTGACTGGGCAGGGTGATTGGGTAGTTGATTGTGTTTTCTTTGGGAAAATGGCATCTTGGCAAGTGTATTAGTTGTACTGGTCAAATTTCTGCTTCATTGTGATTGGTTGTTGGTTATTATTCATGGTCCAATGAATGGAGGCCACGTGAGCCAATGGTTAGCCACCATGTGGCCTCCCCACAGTGGTGAAAAATTATGTTTATCAATCGAACAAGCCTAACCAGAGTTGAGCACGCAACCAACACACTAGCAACATGGATTCTTACCACTCTGCCTACGATGAATCTTAACCCGTATAGGCAATAATTTCTATATAAACTTTACATGTTGAATGGATGGGGGATGGGGTCGAGGTTAGGCCCTGGTCCCCGATCACCCCAAACCGACGTGGTCGTAGGCCAGGCACTAGGGGCTAGGGTGTAACCTCGACCCCAAGCCATAATTAAATACGACATAACATAGTTTCGGGGCTAGGTATGAACCTCAACATTAACACGAAACCTCACCATAATAAACCAAAGTAGGAGCATAGTTTAAAGTTGGCTCACAGATTAGAAACAACCACCAGTGGTTATGACACCAACCACACTTGAGTCAGTGTATGTTTATGGTATTGCCGTGGAATTCAAACCCGACTTGGGTTTGAAATAATGCAAACACAGTTGCAGATCTCATTCAACCTTTGGCGGGATATTTGGAAACTACTCGAATCCTATGGTAGAGGCTTTGTCATATGGCCTTAATCTATCCATGCACACAGGTCATTGTGCATTTATAGTAGGCCAAATTTACACCCAATCTGGTGGGAATATCACCAACATAGGGTAAATTTGTCGCTCTGCAGTGCCGAAAATGGGGGAAATTGTAGGATAGTTTGCAAGTGGGTGCGATTTGTAGATATTTTAACAACAAAACTTAACTGAAGAATAAATTCTTTATGTTAGGGCCAAATTGAGTCCAAAAATAGCCTAGCTAGGGGTTTTAGACTATTATGGAGCCATTCAAGACATTATTTTTTCATTATGAGCACTAAAAATCCATGTAATCACATATTTGAGCACATAATGAAATAGGCCCAACATTGAAAGCTAGACCAGGAGATGTAGCCTAGGAGGGGTGAAGTCCTTCATCATTTTGTTGTCTTGTGTTTCTATTTATGGTATTATTGTCTCTGTTTTTATGCTACAAAACTGAGTTTAAACACTTAATTTATGTGATCTTGTAACTTACCTAATTGCATAAAAGACATAAAATTTCACTTGCAAATTTCATCAAACCTTCAAGTTTTCTAATACAGATCAAATATTTACAAGAGAAGGGAGATCTATGAAGAAATGAACTATTAGAGTGTCAAAAGCTACAATTTAAGGTATGAAATCAAATTCTTCTTATATTTCTTTTCAAAATTCATATTTCAATTACATAAATGTTTGTTGCTTATGCTCTCTTCTTGTGCCTTGTGCAACCTAGAAGACGGGAAAGGAAAATTGGGTAAGTCAGCTTTGAAATTTCACAATAAAAATCATAGACCTGAGAAATGGCTAGGAGGTTTAAATCTGATATTAAATCTAAATTTTTCTCTAATTTTGATATCCAATTAATTATGAGACGTGTCTCAAACTTTTCTCAAATAGTTTCTATAACAAATAAATACCTAATTAAACTTTTCTCAAAAATTTCTAAAATAAATCCTTCATTTTTTTAAAATTAAAATAAACTAAATTTCTTTAAAAAAATACTAGTTTCTTTTTCTTTATTTTAGAATTGAAAAATTAAAAAAAATTAAAAAACAATAAAAAAATAAAAATTATTTAACAATAAAAACAATTATATATATATATATATATATAAAACAAATATAGAAAATTACATTAAAATAATAATAAGAATAATAAAATTTAAACAAAATTTCAAACATTTTTTTCTTTTGGGCTTATATGGCGATACATATATGCCAATACCAAGCCAAGGGCAAGGCCCACACATATGCTTGAGGCCAAGCCTTAAGGTCAGCCAAACACATATGTGTAGGTTGCCAAGGAAAGGCCCTCAAGCCCCATTCCCACACACAGTAGCCAGGATCGACACTGAGTCAAAGGCCAAGGCACATTAGTGCACAGGCCAACTATGGATAGAGAGTATATATATATATATATATATATATATAACCTACAAATGAAATATAATAAAATATGTAGAGAGAGGAGCTATATTTTCTTCATGCTTTCAACTTGCAACAATAAAAAAATTTGTGAATTTAGAGTTTGGCTCAATATTTTTATACATAATAAATTGGTTGTGAGATCCATTCTTTTTTGGAAGAGCATAAGTTCAAATTAAAATCAAACATTTTGGTGGCATGAAATTGATTGACAAGTGCCCTAGAGAAGTTAGACACTTGGAGTTTTCTAAAAAATCCCAATTTTATTTTGGTGGACATTTGTGAAATTGTTGCTTTGTTAGTCACTATGTGGAATAGTTAGTATTTTAAAATTTAAATAATGTTTTCATGGCTCCATTTCACATATTCAACTTGTGGTATATTGGTAAGTCCTTGAATTTGTAAAAGAGAGGTCATGAAATGGACGACAAAATTCATTAACTATTTGAAAAATTTGACAACCCTTAACTAGGAAAGGCATTTGCTACTAGATGGTGACATTGGATTGGTCCATGTGGCAGCATAGCATTGGTCAATATTACATAATCATCACCTAGATTTCGCCATGTCACCCTATCCTATCAACAATTCATGTCATCCTACCAAGTCAGTGTCCACATCAACATATTTACTTCCAGATGGCACCTTCTGGAGCTACCACATGGCACTCCTCAGTGTTTCCACGTGGCACCATTTCCCCCATTTTTATTATTTTTCTAAAATTTCAAACGACCATAAATTTCTCATACGGAAATCATTTGATGTGATTTTAGTGTTGCTGGAAATAACTAGACTATCTCTACATAATGGGATAGTTTTCACGAGAATTTGAGACTATCAAAAAATAAGGAATTTTTTTTATATATTTTACAAAAATTGGACTTGGAAAAAAGAATTAAATCATTAAAAACATGTTTCTTATATGAATTTTATTTAACCTGGTTTCTGAATCGCCAAAATTGGGCATCAAACAAAGAAATTATCAACAAAATATTTACAGGTAGTCCAAGGTGCATCACTTCCTGATAGGTAAAAGTGCATTTCATTTTTATTTTATCTTCCTTAAACTTATATTATTGAAGCTATTTATGAATTTGTTGCATATATATCGTATGAAGAGAGACTAATCACCTCTCTCCTTCGAGAATCTTATGTTCTATTGCAGATTAGTGCTAAGCTTTTGCACGTTCAAGGATAATCAAAGAAGATTAATCTATGTACAAGTGGTTTCCAGAAAACCAATTTCTCTTTAAAAAAGAACATGAAGAAGTCAAGTCCATGTCATATCACATCCATAATTTCATTGTTATTCATTCATTTTCCTCTTTTTTATGCTTACAATCAACCCATGAATTTCCATCTTCCTACTACCAGAGAATTACTGCAAAACCATTTTCCCTTTGCAAGTTTCACACTTTCTTTCCTCACTTACATTTCATCCCTAACCCATGAATAAAGTCACTCATATTACTTACAATTTTGAGTTACCTTGCTGTCCTTTTCCTTGCAAAATAAAACCTGTCATAAATACAATTCTTGCATCTATGATCCTTTAAATAATTACTTTATGCTCGTGTTAGATGACGGTGGATTCATTAAGGCCCTCCTTATAACAAGACTTGGTCCATCAACTTCAACACATTATCTGGGTTCGATACTAGAAATATTTTTAGTACCTTCATGCTTGCATTCCTTAATAGAAGGTTCTCTCGACAATAAGCAGTGGGAATACATCAGTGTCCCCTATTTGTCGAATCTTCTAGGCGACTCGACTTCAACTCATTTATTCATACCTAGTAAGAGTTACTTGGGAATATTAACTATCATTGACATTAATTATGAGTAATCTCGTGTTATTTAACGAAATTCATTAATGGTTGGAAATCAAAAAAATTCTTTCTATGTTTGACATCAGAAAAATTTATTCACATAGAAAAAAATTATGCCACACTGTGGATATAAGTGAAGAATATATAATTGTGGCAACTTGCAACATTTTTTCAAAGAAATAAAAATTCACATTTAGAGTTCAGAAGTAGTCACAACTATAAGAAGGCACAAAGATTCCAATTTTAGATTTCATCCACTATTCATATATCCAAGTGATGAAGAATCACATAAGATTATTCCACTTTACATTCCATGATCCAACACTAACAACCAAGAGATCACACACACATAGCTTATTGAATTTTTAGGTAGGAGAGGATATGTTATTTTTTAATCTTTAATAATTAATTCCTTTAATGCTAAAAGATATGTATTTGGAAAATTTCCCACGAAAAAATTATTTCCTCATTTTCCAAGAATAGAAAACACCTTTAGTTGGGGGGATATTCATTGCCATTTTTCATTTCCATATTCCATAACCTCATACATTCTTGACCAACATGATTCTCTGAACTTAATGTTGTTGTTATGTTCAGTTCTCTAAAGATGGATATGTGTTGTAAAATATTGAAACTATGAGAACGGATTGAATTATATGTATATGAATAGGTCTTCCTTTTGAATAAATTCTTAAGTATGAATTGTTGCAACAAGAAGAAAAATAAAATAAAAGTGTTGTCACAACAGAACTAACAATTGAAATAGTTATGTTTCCCAAACAAGAACCAACCATAATAGCTACCACTTAGATATATTTTAGATAAAGAAAAATTTTCAAAAGATGTAAGTCTTGTAAAAATATCTCAAGTCACAAAATGACTTGTCGATAAATCTTCGAGGCTACAAAAAACAAAAAAAAATGTATTGAATATTATCAATGCAAAGTTGCATGAGGGCATGGAACATATTCAGTTGGGGGGGATGTTGGGTCTCCAAAATTCTATTCATTTCACCCTCTTTTCTTTCACTTTGCTTCAAAATTTTCCATATTCCATAGCTCCATAACCATGCACAAAACCCATTTCATGATCAAATATGGGTTTATACATGTGATTTTTCAATACATTTATTTTGGTATTTTGAGAGAATTTATTATTAAATATTAGAAAAATAGCATGAAAAAAATTGGATGAGTTTTGTGACATGTCTAGCCATATTTGAAGATTCCAAGACAACCATATTTAGCCTCCAAGAATCAAATTCTAATTTCCTCTTCAAACTCTTGAAGGTTAGAGGAATATTTGATATCAATGGTCAAACAAATTTCATGGAATTTTTCATAAGTGTCTCCTTTCAAAGCTAGCAGATATTTGTGGGAGGATATGAAGAGATGTCAATTGCTAGATTTCAACACATGTTTGTAACCACATGAGACATTTGTTGATCTAGGAGATATTTTTGGATCTACATTTATGAATTAGTTATCTTAGTTTTTTTTATAAATAGGAGTGGCTACTCCTGTCGAGAGGTGTGAAAATTTTGGGAGCTATGATCATGCTTCAATGTATAATTTTGGATGTTAAGAATTGGCACTATGTTTATAATTGATGTAATGAATACCATTATAGTTCACCTAGATATGTTTGTGGCTTCATTTGGTGTTTTTAAATATTCCAAATAGGAAAATGACAACAATACAAATCATACAAAGACTAAATCTATAGCAGTATAGAAAACACATTAAAAACACCATGAAAAGAGCTAGAATTGTTGAGCCATTTTATTAAAATATTGGCGATAGCACTCAAGTTGGCTAAGTTGGCTGGAATGGCCCTCAGATTCTCCCACCCAAAACACTTCTCTATTGTTACTCTGTTGGACTCTCCCTCGGCGCTGCCCTGTTGGAAATGTTATTGTTGGCTCACTTCGAACTGTTGGTTGGGCTGCTTCTACTGCTCAGAAAATTATAGGAATTTGGGAAGGTGATCCTTGCCCAAAACCCAAACTTAGAAAGGGTTTCCTCTAATTCCAACCTCCAAAATCTGACCCTTTTCCCCCTAGATCCTCTAGCTTCTAGCTGAGTAGGGACTACGTAAATGAGCTAATATGCTACTCAGAAAATGTCAGGATTTTAACCATGGACTCTACTCAAAAAACCTAGAAAGGGTTCCTCCTAGTTTTGACATCATAAAATTGGCCCTCTTGGGCTTAGCTCACCCAACTGCTGGGAAATATGAAATATTGGCTAGAACTACTGGTAGATACTGATGGGTATGCAGAGCTATGGGCTGAATTGATAGATAGAATGGCTACAACTACTCCCCAAAGCTTAGATATTGAAGGGATTATCCTTTCAATGGATTCCAAGTGGAAATGCCTTGGAATTTCTCCCTCTCCAGAATCCCTCTATTGTTGGACTGCGTAAGTCATTAGGTGACTGCACTACTATAAGAGGGACTCATGTGGCTTGATTCTAAGATACTGAATATGATCCCGTATAACAATAAAAATCCTCTCTTGAGCGGGCACTCGACGTCCACCAAGGATGAGGTTGGGATCTCCGTTTAGAGACATTCTTGTGCTAAAAAAACACTGCAGACTTGAATAAACAACTCAAGCATGCTCAAGTCATAAAGACTAGAAAATCATAATATGCAAGAATGATTTACAAGGCTGCCCTCAACCCCTTCTTATTCTTGTGAAACCCTAACATCCTTGGGTCCACTCATTAACTACGCTACTACTTGGCGCCTTGGCTTTCACACTTGTTGCACATCCTTGGGTCCACTCATTAACTGTGCTACTACTTGGCCCCTTGGATTTCACACTTGATCCGCTACCCTCTTGGCCCTCTTGGCCCCACAAACGTTGTGTTGTCCACATTAGCTCTAGAAAAGTGGTTTTATTCTAGTTTTTGGGTTTATGGGTCCTTTCACCCTTTTATTTACCTACTGAACTTATGAAAAAAAAAATTGAAAAAAATTAATAATTCTATTTAGCTATCAGCTAATTAGGAATATTACATTCCTCCCCGCCAAAACGTTGCTTTTCCTCAAGCAACGCCTGAACAAGCCTCATCTCTATTTGACGTTCCCCAACTGTCACTGCAAAATGTGCCTGGGTCCCAGACGTGCCACTGAATCTTCCCGATCATCTGCATCACTCTAATATGAAGGAATCCCTCAATGCTAGGATCTCAAGCCATTATGTCCAATATGAAGCTCCACTTGCTCTGCTCACCATCTTGTCAGAAACAAGTAGCAGAATCCCTCTGGTCATCATCAGTGAGTAGGGAATCATGATAATATGGCACTATGCCCAACTCCTCATGTAGTATCCCTACCAAGTAATCCATCCTACGCACTCCAAAAGTAAACACTCAAAGATGTAGTATTCCCAAATGGGGAATGGAGCAATACCAGATAGATATGCAGGAAAATAACGCAGTTCATCTAAAGCAAACCAAGAGGCCAGTAAAAAGGCTCTTCAAAATTATTTACGTAGAAAAATAGATGCATAATGAGGCCCATAAGATGCATAGCTATAAATGCAAGACACCAACAGAATAAAATCCCTCAAAAAAGGTGCTGCAACCACATGTATAAACTGAAAATGCCTTGAAAACGTTATTTTATTGGGCCGCAAACTACTGTTTATTACACTTTATATATAGATCATATAAGTGCATGAATATTCATATATATAACAGATCCATACACTATAGAGGCTTCTCTTTCTATTCCCCTTGGGGTTTTGAGCAAAACACCATGAACAAACAGTAGATCTGAGATCTAAGTATGCAGATCTATAGAAATACTCAGATATTAAGAAGTATTCAGAAATATGTAGATCAAATCTGAAATGTACAATATGTATATCTCCTCCAATGGATCTCCAAAGTGAAGAGCATATCCCCAACACTTGAAAACCAACTCTCCAACTAATGTGCCAAAACACCCTGCAACAATACCTACAGGAATAACACAGATATGAAAGGGAAATTGTGATGTAGGGTTTAGATAATAGTTGGCCACATGCCAAGATCTTAAAATTATGCCCAAACACTCCAATACACTCCTCCCAATGGAGTAGAAGACTCCTCCACTTAAAAAGGGCACTGAAATGTCCTAGATCTGAATAGATCTAGCCTCCACTTGCTACAACTTGCAAAGACAACCAAACCCTCAATAGGATTTTTATTGTAGTTGAAAGAGGAAGCTTGGCCTCAAGCCAGATAGTGGACTATGCAATACAAACTCTCCCAAGAGCTACTCAATGGGAAGAGGTGGGATTCCTGAACAGGAACACCCAATGCTAAACAACATTTGCAATCTAGGCTAAACAACCAAGGAAAGCTCTATGTCTAAACAGAAAATATATCAAAATATCATAATCATCAACCACCTCTTCATGCTGCCACCCTCTTCCTTATATAGATTAAGAGCTTGTAAACCCTAAACCACCTTCAATGAAATCATCTTTTTCACACAAGACATCTCCATCTAAAACTGTGTTGTGCCTCATTGATGGCCACTCCTCCCATACAGCACTATAGATTTGGTCAAGGTTGACCCAGTCAAAGTATCCAGCCCCTTTCACACCTAAGGGTGCTTTCTTACATAGCCAAGGTTTAGACTTTTTCACATTTGGCATTGATTTATTCTTTATTAGGAGTTTTATGAACCTCCTTTACACATTTATTCTTTAAACAAAGAAAGAAAAACAAAAATGGATATTCCAATTAGCTTAGGACTAATTAGAAATATTATAGTCCTCCCCTCCCAAATGTTGCTTGTCCTCAAGCAACTACAAGGACATTGTAAAATCTCCAATGGATATGTCTCCTCCCAATAATACAATTTTTCCTTTGGTGAATAAACCAAATAGCTTTCATCATGAAGAAGTGGGAGATACATGGAAAGAATCATGTGCCGTCCATTGGCCTCCTTAAGGCATGAGAGATGATAAATGTTGGGTGCTTCAATCCCCATGAGAAACTCCAATCTCCATGCTATCATCCAAACAAAGTGAGCCGTCCTTGGTAGCTCATAGAAACAGTCACCAATCCCCTCCTTATGCAATGTGTAGGGGTTTCATGGCTGAAAATGAGAGGTAAGATTGTTCAACTTACGCTGCCTTTCTCCCCATTTATGATAAATTTGGAGCTGCTAATCCTGGGTTGCAACAATATAATCCTCATGAAGCCAAAATATACTTGGAACCTCATGATTCCCTTCATTGATTCTAGGGAGCCTCCTTGCCCAACCCTCCATGCATATAGTGAATAGAGTATCATCACCATATGTGCTCCAAAAGAAACATGGACTAAGTGTCATATGATATATTGGATGGTGACAATAGTCCCTCCATTGATACCAACGATGTACTTCTTCTTGCTGCCTCAAAACATAATACAATACATGGCTACCCAACCACCTTCTTGCTTCCATAAGCTTCTCCAAAGCTTGAAAATAGTAGAGGATAATAGGTGTTAGCTGAATGTGATTCCAGCAACACATGTCTTGCCACAAATGTTCCCATGTGAGAGGCTTTTCCCAAAGACATAAGTCAAAAATATGACCCCTTACATAAGGAAACAAAAGATATAGTGTTGCAGCCATATAATGTCCCATCCTCCTCTTGAAACATGAATAAATATGGGAAGTTTTATTCCCAATGGACACATCCAACCAATGTGTCATCCCTACTATCATGTTCCCAACAAAGATAATAGCATCATCATCATGAGGGATCAAAACCAGTGATACATAAACAATCAAATGCAATGATGGAGGTGGATCATAGTCCCACATGTGGAACCAGCGTAGTAGATCTCTTGACTGCATCAGATAGTGATATGGTAAGTGGTTTCCCCACCACTTGCTGTCCAAGTCATCTCGCCATGGCTAAAAGTGTGAGATATATTTGGTGCCTTAGGAATGTACCCATCATGAAACAGGATCTCCCTTTGTCCTTCAAGGGAGTGGCCATATTCAGAAATTTTTGTGGCCCAAAGTTGACCATGAAGTTTGTATGGAATAACACTCCTCTTAGGATCTATGGCCTGCATATACATGGTAAAAGAATACAAGTAATAATCATATGAATCATGAGATACAAAAGCATATTCTTTACCAGAATTTCTCCTCATACACTTGGAGTGGTGTATGATGTTTGGTGTCAATGTGGAACACCAAAAAAAATACATCGTCTCCCCAAAATCTCCTAGGGAGTGATCATCATCATCATTTCTCATAGCTCCAAGTAGCTCATAAAGCAAATAAGGAAGAGTGCCCCTTCTTGGAACAATTCCCTGCACATGTGTGGTAAGAAGATGCAAGTATATATTAAACATATCATGATGGTCAGAAATACAATCTTTACCATACACTTGTTTTAAATCAGTGAGGTGGCTCATGGATGAACTCCCTCTCACACCCAAAGAATAAGGAGGTGGTGATGATAACTCTTTCCAAGATTTTCTTTTCTCCTCACCCTCCAAAAAATCCATGCACTTCTTCATATGATAATGCACCTCTTCTTTAAAGTCTTCCCACATGAATCCCTCCAAAATAGTATGGTAGGTTCTAATGAAACTAGTGGGATTAGAAAGAAAGATATAATAGGATGTATATAGTAGTTTATATTTGAGCTTTGAGTCTTTAGTGAAATAGATCTGATCATGGAAATAAATGACTCCATCAATTACTCTATAACTCCCATATATCACTTTCCCATCAAGAACCTTACATGTGAAGAGGTTCTTGGAATATTCTACCAAGAGTTGGGACTCCCAATATGGATCTAGTCTTCCCAACAATGAAAGTGTTGTAGAAATATGAAATGAATCTCTGGTCACATCATGGCTCTCCCCTTTGACATGCTTGATGCCAAAGTCACATGTTGGAGTATTTTCACTCCATCTTTGTTGCCTCTCTTGTAGTTGATCTTGCCAAAGACAATATTGAAGTACATGGAAGTCATCCTCCTTTTGAAAGGTCTCTTTCTTCCAAAACTTCCATAGTTTGGTCCATGCATGCAAGAGTGTTAATATCCTCTTGTCATATTCAAAAATATTTATCATGTGTGGAAGTATCATTTTCTCCTCCAAGACTATGGAGTGGCAATTTGACACCATGCTCATGTCATCATATATCTCTGGATCATTTTCCAGCGCAGATAATTGAGTGGAATATTGTAATGTCCAAATCAGAAAGTTTCTCATCCCTCCTTGGAACCCATCAATGCTTCTCAGCACTGTGCTAGCTTCTCCCAAGGCTCGTTCCTTAGCCAAGTATGTCATTGTTGCACCAAGTTGAGAGAACACTTTATTCTTCTTCCAATCAGGGGGTCTCCCTGGTGGAATGCCTCCATGTAGAGAGACATCAAAATATGAAGTAGACTGTATGAATAAGTGGACTAATTTGTCCCTCCCCTTGCTGCATAAATTAGTCTCCTTCTTATGAATATAAACCCCTTGAAATAAACAAGGGTGCATGCTCCTCATCCTTGGATGTTGATCCATCCTTTCTCGTCCTCCTTCGAGCAACGTGTTATTGCCCATTACTACTGTCACGTGATGCTCCTTGGGAGCCATTTGCAAATGTGCAAAATATCCTTCCATTGAAGCACTAACTTCATGTCCATCCCCATGTGGTGATGGTTCTTCTTCTGAAGTGACAGCACAATTACTGCCTTCTTTCTCTTTCTCCTCATCAATATTTAAGAATAACTCATCATCCATGAGAGACCTTAGATCTTGGTATTCCCTTGAAAGAGGAATCTCCATGACTTCATTTTGAGAAGAAATCCCTTCATGTAATGGAGATCTTGCCCTTGGCAAGGTATCACACAAGTTTTCATCCCCTTCAAAAATCTGAAGTGGAGTTGGTGTAATAGATCTTTCCAACTCATGCAAGGGTTTTTCATGTTCATGCTTTGCTAGCTCAATCAAAGATGTTTCAGATTCTTTTACATCAAATCTCTTCACTAATCTCTTAGTGAATCTTGCATAAGTAGATATATTCACATTTTTTAATGAAAAGGATTCAAATAACCACCAAGCATAAGCTTTACCTTTGAGATGCAGCGCTGCTACTTTAAGGGCTTATTTTTCTTAAACTTGGTGTAGATCCAAATATGGGTCTAGCTGATCTATCCAATCCTTGGCTGTGCATGTGGAGGATCCATCAAAATTTGGCAGAAAGAATCTACCTCTTCTGCTTCTGTTGTGCTTGCTAGATCTTCTTTCCTCCTTGACTTGGCAGAATTATTGGAAGTTGAAGTGCTCCTTGAATCTCCAAGATTGAGATTCATACTCCTAAAGATAATCACTCAAAGTCTCCTCCTTTGGTGCATCTTCTTTCTCCATCTCTCTTGCAGTAAATCTGGGCATAGTATAACGTTGTAGATCTGATTGTGTGGCTGAGTGCTTGCACACATAATGTGAAAAAATAGGGTTTCCTTCACGTGAAAATCTTCTTAAGGGACCTTCATGTCTTTCCCTCTTCATTCCCTTGATTTCTCTTTTAAGCTCATGCAGAGTTTGGAACAGAGTTTTTGAGAACTCTTTCCCTTTCGTTCTTCTAGGTAAAGGGGTTTTCCCCTTTTCTCTTTGTCTTCAGTGTAAACAAACTTCTTCTATATTTTATTTTCTTGAAAATACATATTGGTTTCTTAGAAATCATAGGTTGTTCCAAGATGATTCTTCGATACCATTGTAGTATTCCCAAATGGGGAATGCAACAATACAAGATAGATATGCAGGAAAATAACGCAGTTCATCTAAAGCAAAGTAGGAGGCCAATAAAAAGGCTCTTCAAAAGTATTTATAGCAGAAAAATAGATGTATAATGAGGCCCATAAGATGTATAGCGGGAAATACAAGACACCAATAAAATAAAATCCCTCAAAAGAGGTGCTACAACCACATGTATAGATTGAAAATGCCTTGAAAACGTTATTTTATTGGGCTACAAACTGTTGTTGATTACACTTTAGATCTAGAGCATGTAAGTGCATGAAAATTCAGATCTATAACAGATCCATACACTACAGAGGCTCCTCTTTATATTCCCCTTGGGGTTTTGAGTAAAAAACCATGAACAAATAGTAGATTTGAGATCTAAGTATGTAGATCTACAGAAATATTCAAATATTCAGAAGTATTCAAAAATATGAAGATTAGATATGAAATGTACAATATGTAGATATCCTCCAATGGATCTCCAAAGTGAAGGGCAGAGCCCCAACACTTGAAAACCATCTCTCCAACTGATCTGCCAAAACACCCTGCAATAGTACCTACAGGAATAATGCAGATCTGGAAGGGAAATTGCGCTGTAGGGTTCAGATAATAGTTGGCCACATGCCAAGATCTGAAAATGATGCCCAAACACTCCAATACACTCCTCCCAATGGATTAGAAGACTCCTCCACTGAAAAATGGCACTGAAATGTCCTAGATATGAATAGATCTAGCCTCTACTTCCTGCAGCTTGCAAAGACAACCAAACCCTCAACAGGACCTGCATTGCAGTTGAAAGAAGAAGCTTGGCCTCAAGCCATATAGTGGAATATGCAATACAAAATCTCCCAAGAGCTACTCAATGGGAAGAGGTGGGATTCCTGAACAGGAACACCCATTACTAAACAACATTTGCAATATAGGCTAAACAACCAAATAAAGCTCTATGTCTAAACAAAAAAGATATCAAAATATCATAATCATCAACCACCTCTTCATGCTTCCACCCTCTTCCTTATATAGATTAAGAGCTTGTAAACCCTAAACCACCTTCAATGAAATCATCTCTTTCACACAAGACATCTCCATCTAAAACTGTGTTGTGCCTCATTGATGGCCACTCCTCCCATACAGCACTATAGATTTGGTCAAGGTTGACCCAGTCAAAGTATCCAGCCCCTTTCACACCTAAGGGTGCTTGCTTACATAGCCAAGGTTTAGCCTTTTTCACATTTGGCATTTATTTATTCTTTATTAGGAGTTTTATGAACCTCATTTACACATTTATTCTTTAAACAAAGAAAGAAAAACAAAAATGGATATTCCAATTAGCTTAGGACTAATTAGGAATATTACAAAAGATACCGCCTAATCCCTACAAAAGTAGCATCTCGCTCACATGAGCTCCTCCTGCTATCATTCTGCTAGCCAATGTGCCATGCTAATGAAGTCCCCCACTCCAACAGTGACTCATTAAATCCCAATGGATGATGTACATGATCCCCCCATGTATTATGCATCTCACCCCTAAAGTTTATCGATATGTGTAGATTTGTAATGCTCGAGTTCCCTTTTAATCTCGTAGAGGTGCCACCATGCTGACCATGTGCCACTCCGACTGTGAAATACCCCCAATCAGGTGCAAATTGTATCCCTTTCTCCTAGGGCCTAGTGGCAAAAAATATGTGTATTGAAACCTCATCCTGCCTGAGCATCACCATCATTTTGATATTACCCGTCCACTTTCAATCATGGCCCTGAGCAACAACATGAGAAGTATTCCTCACCATGTAGTGGAAATATCAGTGCTACCCCACGTGTCAAACCCAAAGTGGACTCGATCATTGTCTTCTTTGTCCCTGCTCATCACAAAGTTGAGTGGTCCACCTACCCAATAGATCCATGGATCCCCCAAACATATTGGGAGCTCCCAACTCTAAATGCTCTTGGGATGTCACTCTATAGCACTACTACCTACTAAAACCCATCGGACCCACATCTCTGACCCCTGTATATATCCCCTGGGTAGACTCCAAGTATCGGGATTCTATCCCACACATGCATACCTTCCCTACTCCTGCCAGACCTTGTATTAAAATCTGTCATCCCAACTCGTGATGATACATTTGGACACTGCCCGAACTCTAGGTACCCTTCTGTTGATGAATTATACCATCCATCATCCCTCAAATGTGAGCCTACGGGTGGAACATATGCGACCTCAGCAATCAACCACACTATTCCTAAGTCGGTATCCGTTAATTCTTGCACCTACCAAGTGTCTCAATTAGAGAGTCTCCTTCTGGATCATGACACACAGTATCTCATCTGACTACCTAGGGTGAGCCTCCCATGCCCTGATTCCTGATTTGAGAGTGTCAATGGGAAACATCCAAACAATTTGCATTCGAAAACCACAGTGGAGGATGAGGGGTGGGTATGTCCCAAAGGGTGTGATCAAGAGTATACCTAAATTCTCAAGAGTAATCCTCTAGATGACACTCCCTCTGCCTTGGATCTTCTGATAACACCCTCGTAGTTGTGTCTCTTCTAAACATGGTGTCTCCATACGCTCAACCATATCCTCATCAATCTTGGGTGAGCTACATCCCAGGGTACACCTAATGCTCCTGTCCATAAGTCCCCTTGGAGGCAATGCTCCAAGTGCCTGTTGCATCATATCATGGGTCACTTCATACCACCAAGTGCCTCCACACTCCTCCTCATGCTAGTGTATGCTACAACCTACCCCTATACACCACCAGATACCATTGATTACAGCTATACGATCTTGTACCATCATGTATCCCTCCTGTGTCACTACACTTGTCACTCCCCACATGTACTCAACGTGATGTGAGGCACTCCTACTCCACAATGCAATCCGACATACTACAACACACCCCCATGCATCCCCATGCTCCAATGCAGGTTATTTCTCCTTGCTACATAGCCCTACACACCCCTCAATGTTATGTTCTAACATCAGGTTTGTACGCATCAGTCTACATCCCTCTACATAACACTACACCCTATGACACGACTCTGTGTAGTCCTATGTATCAATGCCTACTACCGTACCACCATGTAACATATAGTATCCTTCATGAGCCAACATATCCACCACTCTGCTAGTAAACCCCCCATGAGGTGGGCTACATCTCCCCATCTTCTCTAAAGGATCAGAGCGGCCCAACTCCGCACATGCTAATGACAATAACGTCATTGTTCCTATCCTCCATAGCTCAAGTGTACCATATAACCATTAGAGAGCACCATCTTTATGTACTAGCCCTGTCTGATGGCCTTCCAACGCCACCACCTCTGACCAACTCCTGCCAAAGTAGGCTAATCACCCTGTGACTCCATGCACAGTCAATATGCTGAGATATCTCCTAGAAAGGTTATACCCTCCTGTCGAACCATCCTGTCACTAGGTATGTCCAGGGCTCTGATAAAGATCTGAAAATGTGTGTGCGCTCAAACATCAAACCCATTGTGCAACGACTACCATCACCTACTGACTCTTTGATTTCATGCGAAATCCCACCTGGATAAAAATATTAGTCTGGCCCTCCTGTCCCTTTGGTAATCGATGGACTCTGCTGAAATGTGGCCATGGATGTATACAACTTTCTATACTTCTCCACGGGGTACCAGCTCAGTACCTATCGCCATCCAACCTCAATAGAGGATTTTAATGCAAGAATCCCTGCACATAGAAAAATCCCTCCATCCTATGAGTGTTGCACCCTGCGCAGCTCATGTTGCCTCATCTCACCATCCTAGGGAATATTTTAGGGGATAATATTTGTAGGTGGGCTAATTTTCCATGATTTTTGAAAAAAAACATTTTCCAGTTTCCATTTTTCTGAAAATTGATTTGCCCCAATTTTATAGTATAAAATTGTCTTACCCTAAAAATCTCAAAAATTTTATATATACTAATGTAAAATAATTAGAAACCTAAATATTTTTACAAAAATATAATAAATTTTTTTATAATTTACATATTGGGGACTAGTAAGATTCGCCAAGGTTTCTAAATTTTTAGATAAAGTTCCATCATTAAAATTCTCCCTGCACCATCTTGGTCAACATATGAGATCTGAATAAGTGGCTCAGTCTCTCTCTTTCCACTAGAAATAGGTGACCTAACAATGTTGCAAGCCCTGTCTATGTATGCCTATAGGGGGCTGCTCCAACACTCTCCTGTGCTCTCTAGTTGTACCATTAAGGAATCCAATCGTTCTCCAATGTGGGCCAACTTGGCTGCTGACTTGGAAAAAACCACTCTCATGCCCTCCAGTTCTTCGTTCTACAACAAAATAGCCTCTCATACTAATGTGGCCTTCCCTTTCAAAGCTAGAAGGTTGACCTGAAGCTGATGGCACTGTTGTGTGCAACCATCGTCCAATACCTCTGTATCTCCTAGTGCCTCCTCAAGGGCTAGCCCAAAGGATGCCTACACACCCACCTCCATAAACACTCCAACATGCAAGACATGCTCACTAGTCATCTGCATGTGATTATCATCTAACAATTCTATCATAGACCTGGAGGCCTCTATACCTATCAACTCCTCAAAAATGGTGGAGTTGTCTGTAGGCACCTCATCAACCCGTGATGTGTTGTTATCATTAGAGAACTCGGTCACAACCCTATATACCCCATCAATGGATACCTCAGCAATGGGTGGTGTCTCACCAGCGAGTGTATGCTCAACTATGTCCCCTACAACTACTCTTTCATCTTCTTCCTTAATCTGTCTCACCATCCCTGTATAATTCCATCTGATTCCCCCTGATCTATGCATGTCTCTTAGTTCACGAAACTCCCAAAAAGAGAGGGTCACTTGAGTTTCATGTCCCAGTGATTAGTATGCCCACCAATTTGTTGCCAATGACTCCACATCAATGGCAATAATGTCTTGATTCATAATTGTTGCATGAATCAGTTTCTTCCCAAAATTAATGATCATTTGTTGAACCCTAGTCACCTCATTCACGGTTAATGCCATCGCATTTTAATTTACCCTTTATTTTTGTCTCGTCATAGAATGAGGGTTTCCCACAAATTGAGCCAAGATTATGCAATGATAGCACTGTAATATTCCAAATAGGAAAATGACAGCAATTCAAAGCATATAAAGAATAAATCTATAGCAGTATGGAAAACACATTAAAAAGACCATGAAAAGAGCCATAGTTGTTGAGCCATTTTATTAAAATACTAGAGATTAAAAATAAGTACAACCATGCTAAAACAATATAGCACTCTAGTTGGCTAAGTTGGCTAGAATGGCCCTCAGATTCTCCAACCCAAAAAACTTCTCTACTGATGCTCTATTGGAATCTCCCTCTGTGCTGCCCTGTTGGAAATGCTATTTATAGCTTACTTCGGACTACCAGTTGGGCTTATTCTACTGCTTAGAAAATTCTAGGAATTTGGGAAGGTGATCCTTGCCCAAAACCCAGGAAAAACCCAAAAAAGGTTTCCTCTAATTCCAACCTCCAAAATCTGACCATTTTTCCCTAGCTCCTCTAGCTACTCGCTGAGTAGGGACTGTGTAAATGAGCTAATCTACTAAGAAAATTTTAGTATGTTAACCATGGAATCTACTCAAAAAATACAAAAAAATCCAGAAAGGGTTCGTCCTAGTTTTGACTTCGGAAAATTGGCCCTCTTGGGCTTAGCTCACACAACTGCTGGGAAATTTGAAATCCTGGTTAGAACTGGTGGTAGATGATTGTTGGGTATGCATAGCCATGGGCTGAATTGATAGGTAAATTGGTTGCATCTACTACCCAAAGCTCAGATATTGAAGGGTTGATCCCTTCGCTGGATTCCAAGCGGAAATGCTTTGGAATTCTCCCTCTCTATAACCCCTCTAATGTTGGACTGCATAAATCACTGTGTGACTTCGCTACTATAGGAGGGACTACATGTGGTCTGATGCCAACATACTTAATCTACTCTCGTCAAAAATAAGACTCCTCTCTTGAGCAGGCACTTGAAGTCCCCTGAGGATGAGGCTGGGATCTCCGCTCGGAGACACCCGTGTGCTAAACAACACAGTAGACTTGGCTAAATAGCTCAAACGTGCTCACGTCGTAAAGACCAGAAAATCAAAATATGAAAGAATGATTTCCATTACTGCCCTCACCCCCTTGGTATTCTTGTGAAACCCAACATCCTTGGGTCCACTCATTAACTATGCTTCTACTTGGCCCCTTGGCTTTCACACTTGCTGCACATCCTTGGGTCCACTCATTAACTGCGCTACTACATTTCCCCTTAGCTTTCACACTTGCTGAGCTGCCCTCTTGACCTCTTGGCCCCACAAGAGCTACGTTGTCCACATTATCTCTAGAAAAGTAGTTTTATTCTAACTATTGGTTTTATGGGTCCCTTCACCCTTTTATTCACCTACTGAACTTAAGAAAAAAAAAATTGGAAAAAAATAATATTTCTAATTAGATGTGAGCTAATTAGGAATATTGCATGTTTTATCATGAGTTTTCTCAACTTTCCACCTCTCATGAACTTTGTGATGGCAACCTAATGATTATGGGATGCATTCTAATGTTTTATATTTTTTTAGTTTTTTGTATGATTCATTTTACATATTTTAATTATATGCATTGTTTACATTCTTTTATGCTCATTTGTTATGTGTTATTTTGCAGGTCAAGAAATATTTATTTCAATTCATAGACTCATTCCTTTTCAATTTATTTTCTTTTAGATTCATAGATAGTCATGAATTATTCTAATTTGAAAATGCACACATTAGTAATTTCAATTGATCTCTTAGTGCTTTCAGAATAGGTTGCCTTCAAATTTCATAGTTCAAGAATTCAATGCTTGCTTAGTATAGGATGTAATGCTTTCTAGATTAAATTTACTTTAAAGTCATTAGAATATATTTGATTTCCTGTTGGTAAAACATATTTACTTTCATGTCATTAAAATAGATTTATTTTCATGGAAATAGAGAAAATTTACTTTCATGTCAATTATCATTTCAATTTCATAGATTGAATGAATTATTTTGAAGTTCTGAATTTGAGACTTTTTGAAAAAGAAAATGTGTGCATACACATCTTAGACATTTTTCATGAATAGGTTTGACATCATTTCAATAGGTTAAATTACTCTTAAATTTAAATTTTATTCCTATCATATATTGTGCAAGTATACTTCAAAAGTTCACAAACCCCGGGTTTGAAAATTTAATGACAAGTAATTTAATGAATAATTAAATTACCCAACATTTTGGTGTTGTTGTCGGGGAAGTATACATAGGTGTTAGCTTTCAATTTACATTTAATTCTTAGTTTCATATCATTCTTAGTTGTATCAAATTAATTTCATTCATTTAGTGCATTCTAGAAGTAGTTTCATTGAAGGACAATTTCAAAGATTTTAAAAAACAAAAAAAACTTCAATCCCATAATCACCTATCACCCCACATCATGAGTTCTTAATTTTGCAGGTAGAAAAGGACTAGGTGATAGAGGGAGTAGAATAAATGGATCGATACGAGGAAGATCCTTTTGGATTTCCCATTCAACATACGAATAGGAACGTCCACATGAAGAACATTCCTCCATATGCACTTCCCAACTTTCATGGTATGAGATCAGAATACCCAGAAACCTTTATTTTTTAATTTGAAATACTTTGTAGAGCTTATGCTTACTTAGATACTCAAATTTTTTCATTTTTTATTTTTTTCTCAGAAACATTGAAGGATAAAATTGTTAATGGTTCTTGAGTTTAGGGACTAATTCAATAAGATCATGGAATGATATGAAAATGATATTTCTAGAAAAATATGATTACTATTATATACATCATGATATTAGAGAAGAATTTTTTAAAATGACTCAGAAAGGAGATGAGAGTTTGGTGGATTTGATGGAAATATCTAGGTATAATGTTAGGAGGGAAAACTTACACAATTTAGGATCTAATATATTAAAAGCCCTCTTACTCAGAACTATCAGGGATGAGTGGACAAATATTGTTAGTGTTATGAGTAAAGTAGATGTAAGCGCATATCAAGAGGAAGAGAAAATTATGGAAACTCCCATAAATATATAGTTATGGCAAGATTAAGTAAGTTTGAATCATAGTCAGTAAGCCAAACTAAACTTGGAAATTTTCTAGACATTCTTGGAAATTTAAGTAAACAAATAGAGATGTTGAAAATTAAAAAAGTTTAGAATGTTGCTTTGCATGAATGTCCACCTCATAACATTGAAATTTGTTTTATCTGTGCAGAATCACATGCTACTAAATATTTCCCATAATTACCAAGGTCGAAGGAAATTTACCAAAAAAACCATGGAACAAATCAAGTACCAATTCAACTTTGTTATGAAGCTCCAACAAGACTATGGAAACCTTGTCAAACCAGTATGATGCAAAATCCTAATTCACAATTACATGGTTATGTACAACATTATCAAAGTAATTGGAACACACCGTTGTTTTGGAAAAAATATTGGGAAGTGCCTTATGGAATAAATACACCATATCCTCAATTTTTTTTCTCACTATCCTCAATACTAATCCCAATGTTATCCATACTATTCACCTCCATCACAACCGCATGGTAAAATTATTGCATCATCATCTACTCAACCCCTTCAAAGGTCCATTCCCACTCCACTACCTGGACAACCATTTATGAACTCCAATAATAAAATAACTCAACCCACTTATAATGTCGAGGCACAAAATTTTCGAAACAACTCCTCTTGAATTAGATGATATTTATCTTAAATCGGGAATGATGTTGCAAATAAAATATTCTCTTGATGTCATTGAAGAACAACATCTAGAAGAAAATTATCTAAAAAAGACTAAATAATCATGGACTACTTCTTATGAGGAGTAACCATAAAACATTTTATGCATCCAAGATATTGACCATCCCCTAGTACAAGGTTTGAATGGTGTGATAGAATAAGGCATACACAATTATCTAGATCAACAAATGAACCAGAGCATCACAACTATATTGAAATTTGGTTCTAGACAATCATTAAACTCGGTCATCATTCTTTTCTTCAAAAGTTATTGACATCATTTCAATCAAAACAATTAGACTCTCATATTTTGGTATATATAAAGACATATCTTTCAAACCTGCATGAGATTATGTGTCATCCTATTATGCACATGGTTCCTTTACAAGTATTCTTACACTTGATAAAATATTTTCTTGATCAAAATAGAATAGGATAGAATAAAGAAATAAAACCATGTTTTTCTTTTTGAATTTCTGTTTTGATTCCATTTTCTTGAAAATTTTCATTTTTGGGTGCAGTAAGAGCCACCTCATTTACTAACCATTGATAGGAATATTTACAAGAGAAGGGAGATTTGTGAAGAAAGAGAACTATTAGAGTGTCAAAAGCCATAATTTGAGGTATGAAATCAAATACTTCTTATATTGTTTTCCAAATTTCAGATTTCAGTTACATAAAGAATTGTTGAGTATGCTCTCTTCTTGTGCCTTGTGCGACCTAGAAGATCATAAAGAAAAATTGGATAAGTTAGCTTTGAAATTTCACAATAAAAATCATAAATCTAAAAAATATCTAGAAGATATAAATCTACTATTGAATCTAAATTTTTCTCTAATTTTGATCTCCAATTCATAATTACTTTTTCTCTAAATTTGCTCAAATAATTTCTCTGAAATAAAGGACCTAATTAAAATTTTCTCAAAAATTTCCAAAATAAATCCTTCATTTTTTAATTAAAATAAACTAAATTTCTCTTACAAAAAATATTAGTTTCTTTTTCTTTATAAAAGAGAGAAAAAATTTGGAATTAAAAAATTAATTAACAATGAAAATAATTAAAAAAATAATACAATAAATTATATATATATATATATATATATATATATATATATATATATATATATATATATATATATATATATATATATATATATATATATATATATATATATATATATTAAAGAATATATAATAATAAAATTATGTAATAAAAACATTAATAAAAAAAACAAATATAAAAAATATATATTAAAATAATAATAATAATAATAATAAAATCTAAGCAAATTTTCAAACTTTATTTTTTTCTTTTTGGGCTTAAATGGGCATACGTATATGCCAAAGCCAAGCCAAAGCCAAGGTCCACACATATGCGTGAGGCCAAGCCTTAAGGCCAAATGCATATCTGTAGGCTGCCAAGGCAAGGACCTCAAGCCCCATGCACATGCATAGCAGCCAAGGCTGAGGTTGAGGCTAAGCTCAAGGCAAACCATCAAGGGCCACTCGAAGAGCACATGTCGAATATGGCCAAAGAGAAAAAATAATATATATATATATATATATAAACTGCAAATGAATTAAAAGCTAATAAAATTTGCGGCGAGAGGGAACATATTTTTCCCATGATTTCAATCAACAACAATAAACAAACTATGAATTCTGAGTTTTGGCTCAATTTTTTTATACAGAATAAATTCATTGTGAGATCCATGTTTTTTGGGAAAGAGCATAAGTTCAAATGAGAATCAAATATTTTTGGTGGCATGAAATTGGTTGACAAGTTCCTTGGAGCAGTTAGACACTTGGAATTTTCTCAAAAATCCCGAATTTATATTTTTGGGCATTTGTCAAATTGTTGCACTGTCAGACATTTTTTCAAATATTTAATATTTTTAAATTTAAATAACATGTTTATGGCTCCATTTCACAATTTAAACTTGTTGTCTACTGGTAAGTTGTTGAATTTGTAAAAGAGAGGACATGAGTTCAAAACAAAAGGAGGACAAAATTCATTCACTATTCGACAATTTTGACAACCCTTAACTTGGCAATAATTTCACTACCACATGGTGACATTGGACTGGTCTAAGTGGCAAGCACAACATTGGTCAATATTTCACAGTCATCGCCTAGTTCTCTGCCACGTCACCCTGTCCAGTCAATATTTCATGTCAGCCTACAAAATTAGTGTCCACATCAGCATCTATACTGCCACATGGCACTCCACGGTGCTGGCACATGACATCTATGCCTCCATTTTACTATTTCGCTAAAATTTCAATTGACCATAGGTTTCTCATACGACATCCATTTGATGTGATTCAAGTGTCGTTGGAAATATATAGGTGAACTCTACGCAATGGGATAGTTTTAATGAGTATTTGCGACTATCAAAAAATGGTTTTTTTATGGATTTTACAGCAATTGGACTTGGAAAAAGAGTTAAACCATTAAAAAGAAATTATAATATGCATTTTATTTAATCTAGTTTTTCAATCACTGAAATTGGGCATAAAAACAAGAAATTGTCAACAAAATATTGATGGGTAGTCGAAGGTGCATCGCTTCCCGACACGTAAAAGTGAATTTCATTTTTATTTTATCTTCCTTGAATTTGTATTATTGGAACTATTTATGGATTTGTTGCATATATATCGTATGAAGAAAGACTAATCACCTATCTCCTTGATAATATTATGTTTTGTAGCATATTAATGTTAAGATTTTGCAGGTTCAAGAATGATCAAAGAAGATTAATCTATGTACAAGTGGTTTCCAAAAAACCAATTTATTTTTTAGAAAGAATGTGAAGAATTCAAGTCCATTTCATATCGCATCCATAATGTCATTTCTATTCATTCATTTTCCTTGTTTCTGACCTTACAATCCATCCATGAATTTTCATCTTCCTATTACTAGATCATGACTACAAAATAATTTTCCCTTTGCAAGTTTCACATTTTCCTGCCTCACTTACATTTCATCCCTAACCCATGAATAAAGTCATTCATCTCACTTACAATATTGAGTTACCTCATTTTCCTTTTCATTTTTTCAAAATAAAACCTTCTTCATAAATGCACATATTCCATCAATGGTTCTTTAAATCATTACTTTATGCTTGAGTTAGATGATGAGGGATTCATTAAGGTCCTCCTTCTAACAAGTCTTGTTCCATCGACTTCACCACATTATATGGGTTCGAGACTAGATATATTTTAATACCTTGAGGCTTTCATGCCTTAATGGCAATTTCTCTCACCAATAAAGAGTGGGAATACATTAATGTACCTTCTTTTTCAGATCTTCTATGTGAGTTGACTTCAACTCATTTATTCGTACATAGTAAGATGTACTTGGGAATATTGAATCTTATTGACATTAATGGTTTGTCCTCTCACATTGGTTAACAACATTCATTAATGGTCTGTAATCCAATAATTTATTTCTATGTTCAACATCAACAAAATTTATTTAGATAAAAAATAATTATGCCACATGTTAGTCATCAGTATTTTTCACTATCTTTAGATGACTATAGGTTGGTTATAGTTTTCTAAAAACAAAATTCCTTGAATATTGTGAGTTTCGGAAATCTCATTGCCTTCATTATCCTCATAAAAAAAAATCATTATTACTCAGTTTTCCATCTCAAGGTCACCCTATTGCTCCTGAAAAACTCATTATGGGCTTGTACTTCTCATTTTCATCCTTCTTTCCTACCTAAGACTTAATTTCCCTATTTTATCCTATAAATAAACTCCACCTTCCCTCTAAGGTTTCTTTTTGTCAACTCATTTCCATGTCCCTTTGGGCATAATAACCCATAGCAATACTCTGTTTTCACTTGAAACTCTCCAAGTCAAATTTCAGTCAAGATTAGATCAAAGGACACTCCCATTAGGTCATTCGGGTTTTTACATTCTTTCAAGGTCATCCTTGGATGTTTCAGGCACAACTTTTCCTTTGCTAGAATCTGTCTTAGATGTAATAGAATGTCAGGGCATGGTTATTCAAGAAGGGCCTAAGATATTTCCAAAGAAGATTATCTTTTTAGTTCAGTACCAGCAAGTGAGAAAAATGGAAGAGTTTAACACTTCTGCAGGAGTGTTGTAAGATTTATCAACTAAAGGTACTGATGATGTAGATTTTCTACTCCTGAATGAGAAAAATGTACAGCTAGGAAAGAGGAAACACTTGGTCTTGAAGATGACTAGGGTTTTGAACTGGTTAGTCCATTTGAATGCCAAAGTAGTGATCACTTGCAGGAAAGTGACATGGAGGAAGCACACAAGGGCAAACATGAAGAAATTCTATCCAAAAATATTGATGGAATATGGAAAAAGGTAAGCTGAACTTGACAGAAATGAATGAAATTGAAAGAGCTATAGAGAACTTAGAAGACAACACTGATGATTGTTGTAAAGCACTCCAAGCAATTAGGGTTTTGAAAAGATGGCCAGAGAAGGTGGAAAAGACGAGTTTAAATTCATGTTGGAAACTAAAAAATGTTTTGAAGATGCTACCGTGTGATCATATCCCTAAGCTGTCAAAGTGACCATGTCAAAGCCTAAATGAGCAAAGGAAAATCAACTTCATGATTTCAACCACCTGCAAGAAAAAGTGTCAAAGAATATCAGTGAGAAAGTGAAAAAGAATTTAAACATTCGAAAGTGGGTTTTCAAAGTTAAATTAGATTTCACTTGGCTATAAAATCTCATCAAACATTTAAAATGAACCATTTTCACTATTATCAAGGTAAATCCTCTCTACAGACAGAGACAATCCCTCTAGCCCTAGGGTGGGTCTAGAAACAAAGGAACACGCTAAAGTGTTGCTTCCTAGTTAATGAATGAACAAAAGACACGGTAGATCTACCTACCTAGAATCCAACGTTGTCGTCGTTGCGGAAAAAGTAGTAGTCTCTCGCTCCTGCCTTGGAAAATCATAATCAGTTCGTTGTTACACTCAGATACCTCCACATAGAACAAGGAACAAGAAAAACATACCACATAATGGTTTCACTCATAACTATTAGCCAGTCAAAGAGGGCTAAACATATCACATTAAACAAACATCATAACACAATAGTGGAACCAAATAGTAGTCATGTATATAAATGAATAGAAGGAAGAGTTACAACCAATGCTTTGACGTCGCGGTCTCTTCCAGCAGGGTTCATGCGAAGCGCATCTCAGATGTTCATCAGGGAATTCGAATGGGATGAAGACATGGACTCAAGCTCTCTTAGAAGTCATGGACTCAAGATTATTCAACGTAATTCCTTCTTATTATATCTTCTCTAGTAATTCAGCTATAGTATGTTTGATTCTCCAAGTTCAGCTATTCAGCTATAATGTGTTCAACTAGTTTATGAAAAGAGAGATAGCTCCTTTTTATAGAGGAAAAGGAGGAGGTTGGGATCCCTACAAAGGTGGGAGGGAGGCCTATCCTTTAGGAGTTTTTCATGGGAGGTGGAAACCATAAACTAAAGGAGGGAGTCCCTAGTTATTCAGTCCAACCACTCCCAATGACTCATCCTCGAAGTTGTTGAAGTGGAATATTCACCTCTATTTTTAAAAAACATTCCATAAATAGCTCAGTGCAGGTGTTTAACTGGGACAGAGCACCAACTGGCACAGGCCTAGTGTTAATTTTCCCAATCAGCATGGGGGTGTAACTGGCTACTTGCGACGAGGCAAAAACAAGGGTTTTTACAGCTCTGCTCAGGTAATTGTCAACAGAATGAATATTTCTCTCATGTAGAGGGATGCAATGATGGTCTTTGCAAGACATGACACTTCTTATGAGTCACAGAAATGACCCTCCAATGTCTAAGTTTCAAATTGTAGGGACAGTGAAAAAATGTTGTGTAACAGATGCCCCCTAAAGCATGAGGTTCGAGGGAGAGGGAGGGGTGAAATGCTTTATGAGAACACGTTCGAACCAAACATCGCTATCGAAAAACCTGCAATTACAAATACAACTAATATCTGTGATACATGAACATGTGGCATGGGCGTAGCCATCCATAATAGATTACATAAAACTGAGATCCAAGGTATGGATGCAACCATCTAGCAGGAAGGATAAAAAAATAGACTTAGGTATGGTCGCAACCATCCAATCAAAAAAGTCATACAATAATTCATGATAATTCTCAAAAATCCGTAGCCTGGATTTTATCAGACAAAACCCAGGGTCTTTCTCTCCATCTCGACTCGAACAAGTATAATTTCAAGCATGCGAATATATGAGCTGAAGTCGAACATGCAAGAAAATCATTTGATTACCAGCCAATGATGAAAGTCATTAATAGATGCGAGAGAAACCACCAATAATGATGATGACCCTCAAGGTACAAAAGGTACAATCTATGGAATGTGAACAATGATCTGACGTCGAACACCCACAAAATCATTCAATCGAAGGCAAATGATGTGAACCTTGCATCAAATGTGAAAAACCTTCCATTGAGGCATGCAGGTTCCAAGGTACTAGAAGGGCATTTCTAGATAAATTCCTAGATAATGAGCTGAAATCGACAGGAAATGACCTGGTCGAAGGAGGGCCATAATGTTTCCCACATCATTGACACAAGACAGATTAACATGATGAAAGTGAATCATGATAAATAGGGAATCAGAGGAAGGTTGACAACTTCAAAGGAAAACTCCTCTTGAACATATCAGCGACATGACACTAGATTTGGCAGTATTTGACATCAATGGATCTGAGGTCATGATGATGTGGCAGAGATAAAATAAGAGGTCAAAAGAGATTACCCAAACCCATGAAGGCAAAAAATGACGAAATGAGATGTCCCCAACCCGACACGAATGCAGAAAAGTGTTATTTTCAAGAGCGACATACTGCCAACATAACTAGAAATGGGTTCCATTTTCCCCCACCATTTCTGGCGAGTACCCCACAGGGATAATTTTAGGGGCTAATATTCACAGGTGGGCTATTTTTCTATGTTTTTTTCCAAAAACAAGATTCGCCAGTTTCCATTTTTATTAAAAATGATTTGCCTAAATTTTATATCGTAAAAATATTTTACTTATTAGTCGCCAAATTTTTATAGAGACTATACAAAATCATTAGAAATTTGAATATTTTTTAAAACATATCGCTAAACATTTTATAATTTGCATGTTAGGGACTAGTAATATTTGCCAATGTTTCTAAACTTAAAGATAAATTTCCATCCTTAAAATTTTCCCTGGTACCCCAATTATTTTTTAAAACAAGCTTGAAGGGGATAGCATATGCTTGCAATGTAAGTTTGTCCTTCAGAAAAATACAACCTAGTACATTTTACGAGCCCTAAGAAGGAGGAACTTGAGTAATGCCATGGCGATGAAGTCTGATGTCATCAGGGTTTAACGAGTCTGAAAAAGGGAGAACTCAACATCTTTTCATGTTTAGAGAGTTTTAAAAGAAGGAAAAAAAGAAAACTCCAGCATTCCCTTTTCTTAGGTAGTCTCACAGATCCGAAAAGGTAGAAAACTATGTCTGAGAGAACCTCTTAGTTGCGATAGGCTAAGGTATTCCTTTTTCGTAAATAATCCATCCCAACCTAAAAAATGGGTAAACGTATACTGGGTAGATATTGTTTCTTAGCCATTTAACGAGTTCAAAACGACAAGAATCTCGGGAATATTTTCAATTTTTAGAGAGTCAGAAAAGAGCTGAAAGTTGACTCCTCTTGGAGGAACGACTGGTATTATGAGTAGCAACTGGTTCTGATGATGGTGGAACTGCTCAAAACATGTAAAGGTTAAGAGGTTGGTTAACAATACCACTCATTGCAGGTGTTCCTCAGGAATGGGTAAAACAATCAAGTGAAAGTGTATGATCAGCCGAGTAGATGGTGGCGATCGAAGGAGAAGACCAAAGTTCATCTACAAAAATAGGCTGATAAAATGGCAATCACGAGAGGTAAAATAAGAATGGTTTCATTTTTACATAAGCTTTAAATCAGGAAAAAAATCTGCTTGAAATTGGTTTCATTTTTACACAAGCTTGAAACTGAAACAAACTATGCTTGACACCGATTTCATTTTTACACAGGCTTGAAACAGAAACAAACTATGCTTGAGATTGGCTCCATTTTACACAATCTTGAAACAAAAATAAACTATGCTTGATAAGGTGGGCATGCCCCTAGCATGGTGACTCAATTCGAGGTACATTCCCCCCAAACTTCAACCCATATGAAAAGTAGATGGAGTGAAGGTTCAAATTACGTGATCAAGAGAAAGACTCGACTGGGATTTTACGACATCTTAGAAAATACTAGAATTGAACAAGAACATGTTTGATTTTCTAACAAGGTTTACATAGTAAAAGAACCATCCTCATGAGAACTTGTTTCATTTTTTAAGGAGCTTCACACAAGGAAACGAACTGTTCTCTGAAGACCTTGTTTCATTTTTTCAAGGAGCTTAACACAAGAAAACAAACTCTTCTCTGTATGACCTTTTACCATAACGAATAAGAGGTCATGGTTTCCAAGAGGTTCTCATATGATGGAGGGAAAACATCTTGGGAGTCGGGACCCAATGCCCCCAACACACAATGCACAACGGCACTATCACTGAATGCGGGCATAGGATAGATAGCCACATAATTGACCTGTGACAGGGAAGATACAATTGGTGGATAAAGATCTGGAAGAGATGATGGCGAGCCAACTGCCACATGAGGACCAAAGAAGGAAAGTTGATCAATGGTCACGATCTGACCTTTGTGTGGAAAATAGATCACACGAAAGAGGGAGGAGACAAGTGCACCCATGACATAAGCATAGTTGCGCCCCAAGAGTAAATTAAAATCCAATGGGCCTTGGACCACCATCACATCTATATAGACGATTTTCCCTCCCAAAGTAATAGGAAACTTCGGAAGGATCCCTAACGGTTGACTAGTTCCTCTGTTAAAAGCCAACAGGTTCTGCGCAACAGGCACAAGAAGTGGAGAACTAAAAGCTTGCCAAGTAGTCGAAGACAGAATGCTAACAGATGCGCCTTCATCTATAATTGTGATAGGTATGACCATATTGAAGGCCTATATTGTGATCTCAAAAGGCACATAAGAAGGAAGACGATATCTCGCAAATCGACTCCAATCAAAGGAAGCGACCAAAATACTTGGAGGGGGTACCATTGAACTGAGATGGTCATCCGATGGTGTTACTGTAAAAAGAGGAGAATCCTCTGGGACTTCAATCATGGGAGTAGGAGGAGCAGATTTTTGAACTACAGGGATGGGAGAATCTTTCTCCAAGTCCGAGGAATCTGAAGAAACAAGAAGAATGTGAGGGGGATGAGATCCACTCTCGATGGAAAAGACCTGATGAACTGTAGGCAGGGTCAGATCGACTGATTCCTTAATTTATGGTTGGTTGGGAATGGATTCATGATTTTGAATATTCGGGGGAGCGAGATCAACCAAGGATGACTGTTGACCGATCGTTAAATCAACTAGCAGGGGACTCAGAGAAAGCCTCTGGTAACCGGCCGAAAGGTAGGGTGTAGAAACATAATGGTTGTCCAATACTCTCGTGGCTTCATCCATGTAGGGAAAAAGGTGAATGTGATGATTCCCTTCACACAACTTACAGGGATTGGTAATCTTACCCTATTTCTTAGGAGTCTTATTAGTACGAGTCGAAGGTGTGCCACCAATATGACTTCCAGAAGCCAAAGGCAACGACGGACGGCCATCGGACCATGCTTCAAGTACCTTTGGAATACCAGGGAAAACTTGAAGAATATGGTCACCTTTGCACAACATGCAAGGGAATTTGACTTTCCGTGGAAGGTTGGATGGTTTATCAAGGGAAGGCGTCTTAGGAGCAATAACTACAGCATTAGCCTCTCGCTTATCTGACTTCTTCTTCGTCATATTCTTCTTCTTCTTCTTAGCCACCTCATTACTAGAATCCAGAATTTCACCAAGTGAAGTACAGGAAGAGGATGAAGGAATAGGAGAAGAAGGGGAGAGGTCCACCTTATAATCAACATGATGTTGTTCAGGTGGAGGAGATGGTTTTACAGAGGTCAGACCACTCGGGACCACTAAGGTAGAAAATAACCACCTGGGAAAACCAACATTTAACCCAGGAAGACACAAATTCGCCATATAAGGAGCACCAACATTCCCAAAAGAAGGAAAAGGACCAAGGTTCCCTTCGGAGGGGATTCCTTGGTTGGTCAACTCCGGAAAAGTGGCCATTGGAAACAATCATAAAACAAAACACTAAGGAAGGTAAATTTAACCAGGAATATTTCGTGGACAGTTAATTTTTTAATACACTAAAACAAAACTCCACCATTTCATATTTTAAGAGTCAAGAAACAGGAAAAAGGTGACTCTATCACTTTCAGATTGAAATGAGCATGAAAGGACAAGCGCTCGATGACTACTCAGGAGTCACGAAAATATCAAAATGACTACTCAGGTAATCTAAGCAAGAGGGTATACCAAGTTTCTCTAAACTGCCATATACACCTTGGTGATCAAATGATAGAGAAATGACCAAGGACTTGACGGAATGTTGTGTTCGGTGTATCACGGTTACAGGGTGGCAGACTCGACTTCCTATGGATAAAGGATTGCAACCTATGAGGGTCTCCTTTTATATATTCGATGGTACAGGGAGCACAAGTCCATACTAGTGATGTCTAAAGCCAAGTGGCGAACGACAGCTACTAGGTTTAACGATGCTGGAACACGTCACTAGCTTAGACCGCTAAAATTTTTTGCGTTAGGTTCCAATGTTTCCTTATATTGATTGAATAAATTTTGTGGTTGATATTGAATTATGTCTCGGTTTCAAGGCCCTATCGAATGTCATCTAACAATATCCTATATGTAGCTATATGAGAAAAGAAATCTTTCAATTCGATGAATGTTATCTAGTTTAAGGGAAGAGTCTCAAACAATGATGCAACAAATAGTAATACTGCAAACAAAACTTTTCCAAACTAGATTACTTTCACTATCCAAAAGTAATCTAAAATATTCAACGATGCAAATTATGCAATGTAATCTATGCAAAATCCTCTTTTTTAAAAACTATGCAATTGTAATCTATGCACAATTTCCTTTTTCTTTTGAAAGAATAAGAATGTACTCAATGCATGCTTTTAATGAAAGAGAATGCAATCAATGCGATTTTTAGCTTTCAATCATTAAACAATGTAATCTAAGTTCAATGATGGATCTCAAAAAAGACTTTTCAATGCAATGTGATATAATGCATTTTAACGAAAAGAAAACTATGAGACGAAAACTAAATGAATGCAAATTTCCTTAATGGAAATATGAATGCAAAAGAGATGCAAACAAACACTAAGAATGCAATCATTGTTTAGAACACTTTGTAACGAAACTCCTCAAAATTCTACAAGACATATGAGTTCAAGAAAAAAGGGGAATTCCAAAGCATGGGCTCAAAACAAGGCATTCATTCCCTTTCACATCAAGAAATCATAGAAAGAAGACTTTTCAGCTGAACAATGAACAATATAATCTATGCTCACAAGTGAACAAGTAAAGGGAGAATGTGTAAATCATACAGAGAAAAGTACCGGAAGGGCAAGACACACTAGTGAAGGACTTAGGGAAAAAACCTTCATTTTTCACACACCCTGAAATTGGTATGAATTTTGTGGGTGAAACTAGCGCCAACTAGCATGACTTGCTCACTGAAAACTAGTGCCAATGGCCAATTAGCGTGGGTTGCTAACTAACAACTAGCGCCAATCGGCGCGGCTGTTAGAAAAATAAAAGCACCAATGCCTGAAAAGGAAAAAACAAAGAATTTCTCCCAACCAAGACCGAACTTACCACTTCAAGCAAAAACTAAAAGATCGTAATTGAAGAAAAACATAAAAACAAAGAGGAAACATACAAACAAGTAAGTCAATGACCGAAGCCGACCCAAAAAGCTAAAATGAAAAACTCACACTGTTCCCCAGTGGAGTCACCAATTTGTTATGAAGGTAAATCCTCTCTGCAGACATAGAAAATCCCTCTAGCCCTAGGGTGGGTCTAGAAAAAAAGGGACACGCTTAAGTGTTTCTTCCTAGTTAATGAATGAACAAAAGACATGGTAGATTGACCTACCTGGAATCCAACGTTGTTTTCGTTGTGGAAAAATTAGTATCCTCTTGCTCCTGCCTTGGCAAATTAATATCCATTCACCATTACGCTCGGATACCTGCACATAGAACAAGTAACAAGAACAACATATGACATAATGGTTTCACTCATAAATATTATCCAGTCAAAGAGGGCTAAAATAATCGCATTAAACAAACATCATAACACAATAGTGGAACCAAAGGATAGTCATGTATATAAATGAATAGAAGGAAGAGTTACAACCAATGCTTTGATGTCGCAGTCTCCTCCAGCGGGGTTCAGGCAAAGTGCGTCTCAGATGTTCGTCATGGAATTCGAACAGGATGAAGACATGGAATCAAGCTCTCTTAGAAGTCATGGACTCAAGCTTCTTCAACGTAATTCCTTCTTATTCTATCTTCTCTAGTAATTTAGCTATAGCATGTCTGATTCTCCAAGTTCAGCTATTCAGCTATAATGTGTTTAGCTAGTTTATGCAAAGAGAGATAGCTCCTTTTCATAGAGGAAAAGGAGGAGGTTGGGATCCCTACAAAGGTGGGAGGGAGGCCTATCCTTTAGGAGGTTTTCATGGGAGGTGGAAACCATAAACTAAAGGAGAGAATCCATGGTTATTTAGCCCAACCACTCCCATTGACTCATCCTCGAAGTTGTTGAAGTGGAATCTTTGCCTCTATTTTTAAAAAACATTTCATAAACATCTTGGCTTAGGTGTTTAACCGAGACAGAGCGCCAACTGGTGCGGGCGTAGTGTTAATTTTCCCAATTGACGTGGGGGTGTAACTGGCTACTCGTGCCAAGGAAAAAACAAGAGTTTTTACAACCCTTCTCAGGGAATTGTCAACAAAAGGAATATTGCTCTCATGTAGAGGGATGCAATGATGGTATTTTCAAGGCATGACACTTCTTATGAGTCACAAAAATGACCCTCCAATGTGCAAGTTGGAGATTGCAGGGAAAGTGACAAAATGTTGTGTAATAGTCACCCTTCAAAAGATCAAGAGCATTTAGAGGAGAAGAATTTGTGGGTTTTCTGAGAAAATTTGGGAAAAACTGCTTGGCGCTACGCATTTGGCTTCGCGTTGTGTGCTTGCCATTTTTCCTCCATTAATTTTCTAAAGGTGCGCTTGGAGGAGCGCTATGCTCTTGCCCAAAAAAAACCATGTGAAGTTTCCAAGGCACTGTGCACTCAAAATTGGCGTTGTGTGCTGAACTTGGCACTACGCCCTCAGCCTTGGAGCTGCACGCTTGGATAGAGAGGGTTTTCAAGTCCTCCAATCACCCAAATCAAGTCAAATTGCTTCCAAATATTTTCTCAAGTCTTCTAAGGCACTAATAAGAGGTAAGTACATGCCATAACCCACTTTGAAGCTATTTTGATCATCATTTAATTAATGGAAATGAAACCCCAATCAAACCCTAAGTTTTTAGCTTGAAGCCACTATTCCATTCCTATTTCATCCTCCATGAAGAAAAATAGTCATAACAAGGGAAATTACATTTCTTGAGGGCCAAAATTCATCTTGCTTGTCAAAAACATCCATTTCCTTCACTTAATCATTCCCTTCATTTGCAAAGCTCCATTTCATACCCTCCCTTCATCTCATTTTACTTCAACCCTATGTTTTCTAAAAATAGAGTTTTAAAGATGGCAGAGGGTGAAGACAGTGGCAGTGAGGCACAAATGCCAAGGAAGCATGATAACAAGGGAGGGAAGATAAAAATATTTGAACCCCACAATACAAGGGAACTCATGGCATCTCCCCTTACTGTTTCCTGCTTCAAACATGTAGGATGCTTTCAATTTTGTGAAAAAGTAAAACAAGTACAAAACCACCTAGAGCTAACAAGACTATTCATCATTAACCTACATGACAAGAAAGTCAATCTTCTTGGAGTTGCATTTGAGATGTCCACTGATGCTATTGTTGCTGCTACTGGGATACCTAGTTGTGGAGCGATAAAAAGGTGTCTTTGTAACTCCTAATTACCTCACATTAATTGTCAACCCAGGGACGACTTTTTGTTTCAAGAGTGTACTCAGTCTGAGGCGGCTATTTACTCAAGAGTAATGTTTTGCAGTATAGTGCTTAAAATCCAAAATTAAATGAAAGCTGGAAATAAAAGCTATTTACTCAAGAGTAATGTTTTGCAGTATAGTGCTTAAAATCCAAAAGTAAATGAAAGCTGGAAATAAAATCTACTTACAACAAAGAATTTTAAGACTTAAATCATGCATTCGGAAAAATAAGCAATGTATCAGTCAAGGGTCCAGTAATAATAACTCATCCCTTTGGAAACTGATGTAACCAAAAGTAACCAAGGAACAGATCATTAATCTGGGGACTAGACAGCAAATGCCAATGCCCACTACAGTTTCAGATCGTTCTTCACACCAAATCAAAGATAATGCAAATAACAGGAAATGGAAAGCTGCCATTGAAAGTAAACTAGGAAAGCTCTTTAAAAGCAAACTCTTGCAATTAATCAACCAAACTAAACAGCGAAGTAAAGAACATGAAACTGTAAAGAATTACGATTCAAAGAAATAGGAACTAAATCAAACCATCACACGGCGGAAATTGAAAAGATATGATACAACAGCAGCATACTCCACCAGAGGCTGGGCCCTTAGCCGCCAGCGGATGCTGCTGGGCTACTTCAGATCAGGTGAATGAACAACAACCCTTTTATTTATTCATCCTCAAATTGTGAAATCATTACAACAGTAAAAGCTTTGAAGATTACAATGGCAATGCAACAATCCCTATCCTATCATGAATAATCCATCTTCATTCTTGAATCTCTAAGTCTGAATCCTCAATTCCATCATTCGAATCCATCCCGAATCATCCTCAAAGTCCTTCTCCCTCTCTGATCTCTGTTCTGATTTAAATACAAAGAGAGCAGAGAGTGGTTACAATAGAGATAATTACAACATGATTCTATTACAAAATTGGTTTGCTTCTAACCATTTGATCAACAAGAACAAGGTGAATTTGGCTTTGCAGCTGAGATTTGGAGGACGGCCGCAACAACAAATCTGAGAAAATCATGCTCAAAGAACCCTGCGTTTCTCTCAGTACAAGCCGAATTTGGGCAAACCGTTCTTCACTAAAGTTAATTGGGTCCGTTCTGGACAAAACCCATGTTCCGGATTTTCCAGATTCTGCTTCATTTGCTCGAAATCTCAACCGCAAAACCGTCACTTCTTATTCCAGCGAATTTCTGAGTTGGCACTTTTAATGATCAAATCTTCAATCTGAAAATTATCTTGGAGGCTAAAAATGGTGAATAATGTTACAACTGATTTATTAAAACTATCATTGATAAAGTCATACATAATCATCAATTTATTAGAAATAAAGGAGAATAAATAATATTCATTCATAAGAGCATAAATCATTATAAAATGGATTTAAATAATAAATTATAATAAATGACGTGATGAAGAATGGTAGAAATGGGTGGAATAAGCGTTTACAAGTGATAATAATAATGGCATATTAACGGCCCAACATACCCCCACACTCAATATGTTGTATGTCCTCATGCAACGAAAACCTGAATATATTGCATGTCCTCATGCAACCCAAAGACAAAAACCCATGTGTTAACCAAGCAATAAAAAATATGTTCATCTCAGCTCATGAAATGGATAGAACAAATGAATTCTTCCTTAATTAATGAATATTCAATTTTAGCAATCTTGATGAAGGCATAACAATTTTTATATTGACATTCAACTATATGTATGAAGTTGCAGCAAAATATGATATAAGTAACAACAAACTTCATTAACCATTTTCTCAAAAACTACAAACCAACTTTTGTTGAAATTTGGCAAGTAAATTTATAATATATGAATGCCTTTATGATCCAAAAATCAGACTGTTTTGATGCATGGATCATGAGATATAAACAAAATGACTGTAGCTGAGAGTGCATGATTTCCGAAATGTTATGAACCAATTTATCTTGAAATTGTCTGGGTTTGTATTAATGATACGTCTGTGTTTTCCAAAAATCACAAGAATTGAGTTCATAGTTTTAAAAATATTATGGAAATCAATTTCTACACTGAAATTGTGTGCCTTAAATGAGAAAGAAAATAGAAAACATCCATCATGCGTAGCAATTCCTCCCCCTCTCTGAAAAATTAGCATGCCCTCATGCGATGCTAGAAAAAAATTGAGGTGGTTGCTACCAGCTATTGAATTCTATGCTTGGTGTAAAACAACATGGAATAATGGAGGTGTTGAGAATGAATAATAATAACAATGGATGATAAAGAATATGGATGACATGGTCATAAGAAAGAAATGAATGAAAGGAACACTCCCCCATACTCGAAAATGATATGCCGCTGAAAAATAGGGAGTGGTATAGATGTGGACTGAAGGATGATAAATGATGCTCAAAATGGATTTTTATGAAATTCTCCTAAATTCGTAATAAATCAGAAAATTATGCTATTTTACCTCAAGTTTTACCTCCAAAAAATGTGGAATGACATATATGGACTGGCATTTGTTGAAGCTGATGTAGGCAGAGTTGGTGCTGAAAGTGATGCAAAAGGTGGAATCCAGGTAAGCACATCATGTCTGAAGAATTGTTCACGTTCGCGAGCCTCTTCTGTTAAGTGCAATAGTGTGGTCAGCTGTGGATAGAATTCTGCCCATACTTGTTGTTTTCCTACAAACAAAGCACTATTTGGCATACAATGTTCTTGAATCCATAGTGTAAGCAAGAGATAAGATGCATGCAAAAATTTCAATCAGAAAAACTTATGTATACATGCAATACTAATATTTTGGCAAATCAACAAGTGATGGCAGAGTGCAGTAATCATATCGCATGCAATCCCATAATGCAGACATTCCCCCTTCCAATTGGAAAAGGAATTCCATGAGCATAAAGCCTATGAAAGGTGTTATGTTGACGGCAAGGCACGGGAATGAACAATATATCAGTAAATGAGGCAGAGTACACATATCAATGATAGGACAACGAGAGTTATGATTATAATGAGAGCAGAGTGTGTAAAGATAGTTATGAATAAGAGATAGGACGCTTTGGATTGATGATAAGTTACGAAAAAGAGAAAAATAACAACAATATGCCAAAAAGATGCTTTACTGATAGTATGCTAGCTGAAAATGATGTGATTGATCATAAAACAATTTCTCATGCATAAAGGTTCAAAACAGGGAAAAAGTTAAGGAAATAACTTCTCTGATAAAAAGAAAAAAATAAGAAAAGGGTATTATAATAATAATCGACGATAAGATATAACTTCAATACCATAAGCAGAGCCGCTGCTGCCAGCAGGCGTCCATAGCCTCGGCAGGGTTGCTTTTTAACCCATATGAGCCAGAATCCTCAATTTATAACTAGAGAGTTACGTTGTTGTTCTACAGAAGAGATCAATGTGCTGGCGTGGTAACCAGATAACCACATTGCCATTCACTGGGATGTAGCAAAAGTGATCAGGCCGGCTCGTGATGAGACCTCATGTTCCAAGGATAATTGGGCTATCCAATGGATCATAACCCTGGTGTGGTGGCCATAATGGGAATGTCACTTTGTTACAGCCTTATGAACATGGTAGGCTGGCTCGTAATGAGACCCCCTATCCTCCATCTGTGAACAAAATTTTGTTATTATTACACATTTTTATGATAAAAAGAGGGAGGCTCAGTACTCCTTAAGAGCAAGGATGGTGGAAGAAGTTGAACATGTCAATAGAAAAATATACCCATAATCTCATTTATTACAGACAGAGAAGATTATAATCCAGAAGGGTGGAACCAGCATGGTATTAAGATGATCAATCAATATCATGTTCAACAGAAAACAATGCAGTAAAGTAGTATATAAATAATTGTGTCCATTTTTAAAAATAATCTATCATCAAGGAGCTGTCCTGTTAAAGATCATAACATGAATGATATTAACTTGCTTCAATAGAATCCATAATTCTTGTCCTCATAAAAGTAGTGTACTTCATGCCATGAAAGGGAATCAGTAAAATGTGGTTGAGATGAACTAGGAATAGTCCCACAAGAGGAAGGAAGGGTTGCTCTCGAAAATAATCCCAAAGTGTTGCTCTTTTGAATGAACAGCAAAAACACTCAAAAAGAGGTGTTCCTTAAAGGAAATGCACACAAAAAAAACAAAAATACACACAAAAAAAGTGTGAAAATGCAAATGTCGATCATAAAATGCAAACATGCAAAAAAACAAATTCGCTGTTCACAGCATTGATGCTGAGGATGAGTTACACTTTGAATGAAGCAACACCTGAAATACAAAATATAAGAGAAATTAGAAAAGAAACAACATTTTATTTAAAAACAATATGTAAATAACTAAATTAAGTTACAACAGCTATGATGTTATGTCAAAAAAATGATCTCTTTGAAAAATGTTTTGGCGGCAGGGATAAGACATGAATCTTCAAATTGAAATCAATTCTTCATTTGTTCTATTATGAATCCGTTGGGTAATGAGTTGGATGAAATTCCTTTGTTTTATTAAAATTTGTTTCAAGAATCACTCGTCCATAAATTGATCTTCTTTTTCTCCTAGGACCTGCAAAAAACGAGTATCTACCTGCAATAAAACATTAAATCATGGAGAAAGAGAGGTGATCGGGCTCCCCTAATCCAAGAATTATGCAAAAAAACAACAAGTAGTTACTCTGTATAACAAATCCATTGAGAAAATAACAAAGTAAAATGTATCTGTCACTTGCGGGAGAGCAGTGGCCAATCATGCTAACCTGCAGTGTTTTAATCACAACTTCTTTGTTTTTCGTCGAAATTGAGTGATTCCAAAGCAAAATGAGAGCTAATTCAAAGGGTTATCTCCAGTAGCAACAGGTTTTAAAAATTCAATGCTATGATATGTCAAATTTGTTTAGAACAACCTGCATAATAGAGTCATTTTTGATTACCCAATCTAGACCAACGATTGATATTTCAAGCATAGATTCTTCGTTTGATGTCGGATTCAAATGATTCAAATTGGAAATGAAATTAGATTCATTTCTTTATCTCCAATAGAAACAGGTTTTGAAGAAAATAAGAATTGATAAGTCAAACACTCTAAGGAACATCCGGAAAAACAGAGTTTTAAGGGTGCTGATTTACGATAGACAGTCAGTATTTTGATCATAACTTCCCCATACGATATTGAAAATGAGTGATTCTAATTGCATTGTAAACTAGATTCATAGGGGAATCTACCATAAAAACAGGTTTTAAAAATTCATTCATTTAGACCTCCAAAAACTGACTGTCCCAACTCTGTTCCTGAGCTTCCCGCTAGACATCCGGTCAATGTTTTGGTTCTAACTTTTTCGTTTCAAATCCAAATTGACTGATTCAAATTGGGTTAGAAATTAGACATCAAGGGCTACCTAGGGTAGAAACAGGTTTTAAAAATATTCATTTTTGGTCCCTCAAAACATGACTGTCCCGACTGTTTTTCCAGAAAATTCATCAAGCCCGCAAGCCAAAAAAATGATATTCAAGAATTTTTTCAAATTGGTGATAAAAAATGAATATAAGTGTTTATAGAATTTTTATTTGCAATATAATTCATCTACATACACAAATAAATTGAAATATTTATCACCGATGTTGATTTCGATAGCGTGTTGCAACAAAAAAAAAACAACTATTTTTACAAAAAAAACAAAATGCATTTATTTATGTCCTTATTTTATTTTATTTTATTTTCTCCACTATCCTACTCTTCTTTGAGAATTGAATATGTTTATGTATAAGAGTATTTCCAGTGGAACCATTTTAGAAATAAGGCTTCCAATATATACATACCCAAATTTGAAAAATGCATGTTGATAAAAATTAGGGTATGAGAAGCCAACTTCCCTTGAAAAGATGTTGTCAAAAATTGTTGAAGTATGGAGTGATGATGAAAACACGTGATGGAGTGAAACCAATCTTCAATATATCCATTAATTTCTTGATTTCCCATCATACCATGAGGTTCTTGAACTTTTAAAATGGTTTGTTGATGCAAACTAGAAGTAAGCTCATTTTCTTCCATAACTTCTACAATTTTTGAATTTGAAACATTCTGAATCTCATTGTAAGTTTTCTTTAATGGCGCATGTGAGATAGAATGGGTGGGAAGGGTGGGTAAATTTGGAAGTTCAACACTGTAAGTATGTTGTACTAGTTTATTGTGGTGAGGGTGTGGAATTAGTTGAGCAGGAAATTGTGTATGGAATGGAGCATTGTGATGATGTGGTTGGTTGGGTTGAGTGGATAAATTTGATATGCAAGCAGGATGTTGTGAAAGAGCCGGTGGAGAATATGGAGAATGTGCTTGTGCTACAAGATGAGGGAGAGTAGTCATGCAATCAGAAGGTGAACCATGCCAAACTTGTAGATAAGATTGGTGGTTATATTGAAATTGACATGGCTGCCCTAGAACATGAGTATTCCATAATGGATTATGCAAGTAAGAGAATGGAGAAGAAGTGTTTTGAACCATACCCGTAGGCCATGATTTCCATGGTTTTGACCTTGTTGCAGCTTCCTCACCTCTTTGATATGATACTTCCATCCTAGATAAGGAAGAGTAACCATCTATGGCCTGCTCCTTTCGGTCATGAGGGAAAAACACTTCATCAAATTCTTCATTTTTATGAACCTGCAAAACGTCCAATTTTGAGCTTAGAGAGCTAATAAAATCAACTTTAAAATTTTCAAATAAATCATTGATTTAAGCTCTTATGTCTCCTATTCTTGTAGCAGATTTGGAAAAGAAAGAACAAACATCTCTAGAATTCTTACCAACCTTGGAGATTCCTCTTGAATACCTTATGCACAACTCACAAACATCATCATATGATAACTGAAAAACATCACCTTTTCCTATCATATTTAAGAGTTCTAAAAATTCATCTTTGATTCCTTTAAGAATGAGTGTTTTTAAGATCTCTTTTTCCAAATGCTTATGCTTTGATTTTTGAAGGTTATAATGAAATCGATCTACATAGTCCTCCAAACTTTCATCTTCCCCTTGTATCATACTGAAAATATCTTCATTGGATTTGCAATAGTCTTGGTACTTCTTCAAGAATATGTTCTTCATATCCTCCCATGATTGGATGCAATTCCCACTTAGGCTCATGAACCATCGGAGAGCTGCTCCTTTTAGAGTAAGAGGAAACACTTTCAATCTTTGATCATTAGTACAATAATCATATCCTCTACAAAGTATTTCGAACTCAAATAAGAATGTATCCGAATCTTCATTTGCTAAACCATGAAAATTTGGTAAAGATGGGGGAATTATGTGCATTTGTATCACTCCTCCTAGATCTTTGATAGGAAATTCAAAAGTAGAAACGTGAGCCATTTCTTACCATAATATAAGATGTTTTTCATGTGTTTCTTCGAGGCTCCTTCTTCAAATATTCCTGTCAATCGGTTAGTGAAATGGGTGGTGCTTACATCACCACTTGCATGAGATCATGTGATCCATTTTTCAAAATTTCTATTTTTTTCCTAATCGTTCACACAAAAATTCAAACATCTATTTCTACCCAACAGAGCAACAAAAAATCTGTTAGGAAAGCGGATAGTGGAGCAGGGCTTTTACATGCTCCGCACGTAGGTTCTTACATTCCGTTTTTAAGATCCAACTCTTCCCTAGCAGGCACTCATCAGATTCACACTACTCTTTAGAAATGGCTACACTCTCCCCGGCAACGGCGCCAAAATGTGGAGCGATAAAAAGGTGTCTTTGTAACTCCTAATTACCTCACATTAACTGTCAACCCAGGGACGACTTTTTGTTTCAAGAGTGTACTCAGTCTGAGGCGGCTATTTACTCAAGAGTAATGTTTTGCAGTATAGTGCTTAAAATCCAAAAGTAAATGAAAGCTGGAAATAAAATCTACTTACAGCAAAGCATTTTAAGACTTAAATCATGCATTCGGAAAAATAAGCAATGTATCAGTCAAGGGTCCGGTAACAATAACTCATCCCTTTGGAAACTGATGTAACCAAAAGTAACCAAGGAACAGATCATTAATCTGGGGACTAGACAGCAAATGCCAATGCCCACTACAGTTTCAGATCGTTCTTCACACCAAAGCAAAGATAATGCAAATAACAGGAAATGGAAAGCTGCCATTGAAAGTAAACTAGAAAGCTCTTTAAAAGCAAACTCTTGCAATTAATCAACCAAATTAAACAGCGAAGTAAAGAACATGAAACTGTAAAGCATTACGATTCAAAGAAATAGGAACTAAATCAAACCATCACACGGCGAAAATTGGAAATATATGATACAACAGCAGCATACTCCACCAGAGGCTGGGCCCTTAGCCGCCAGCGGATGCTACTGGGCTACTTCAGATCAGGTGAATGAACAACAATCCCTATCCTATCATGAATAATCCATCTTCATTCTTGAATCTCTAAGTCTGAATCCTCAATTCCACCATTCGAATCCATCCCGAATCATCCTCAAAGTCCTTCTCCCTCTCTGATCTCTGTTCTGATTTAAATACAAAGAGAGCAGAGAGTGGTTACAATAGAGATAATTACAACATGATTCTATTACAAAATTGGTGTGTTTCTAACCATTTGATCAACAAGAACAAGGCGAATTTGGCTTTGCAGCTGAGATTTGGAGGACGGCCGCAACAACAAATCTTAGAAAATCATGCTCAAAGAACCCTGTGTTTCTCTTAGTACAAGCCGAATTTGGGCAAACTGTTCTTTAATAAAGTTAATTGGGTCCGTTCTGGACAAAACCCATGTTCCGGATTGTCCAGATTCTTCTTCATTTGCTCAGAATATCAACCGCAAAATCGTCACTTCTTATTCCAGCGAATTTCTGAGTTGGCACTTTTAATGATCAAATCTTCAATCTGAAAATTATCTTGGAGGCTAAAAATGGTGAATAATGTTACAATTGATTTATTAAAACTATCATTGATAAAATCATACATAATCATCAATTTATTAGAAATAAAGGAGAATAAATAATATTTATTCATAAGAGCATAAATCATTATAAAATGGATTTAAATAATAAATTATAATAAATGACGTGATGAAGAATGGTAGAAATGGGTGGAATAAGCATTCACAAGTGATAATAATAATGGCATATTAACGGCCCAACACTAGTGTGGGGGAGAAGTGGTTCAAGAAAGCAAACCTAGACATGAGTTACTTCGAACCATACCTTAAACCTAGGTATAAAGATCACCACAAGTCCATCTTCCCTTTTTCTCATCTTCTTGATAGATATGAACCTATGATGAGGATAATAATGAAGTATTTCACATGTGAGGGAAGGTTTTCTCGTCTCTACTCATACCACATCTGGCTTCTTATATTGAATTTCATTAGGGTTAGGATGTTTCATATACCATATTACCTTTTCCGAAGCATTGACAAAATGGACTACATAGTGAAAAGGAGAAATTACCCTCAACAAATGTAGAGCCTATTCCATCATTCACTTATCAAGATGGTGGCTATGCACCAGCTCCAATAGAAAAACATTCCATGGGATATCTTCATTGCCAATGAGGTTTTTATCACTCCACCTATCCATCATTAGCAAGACATTCCTTCATATTCTCATCCTTCCATTCCTACTTCTCCATCACATCTTACTACTCATGCATCACCATCCACTCACATCCCCTCACCTCATGATGATCCTTCCTCGTCATGCTTCCACAATCCTTCACCCTCGTCTCATGACACCGAAGCATCAAGCAGTGATGGGAACATTCAGATAGATGGCACTAAAATGAGTGGCATAGAACTTTTTCCTTTGACATACAGGAGGTGCTACATGCATGTGTTTGATCCACATATTGTGGAAGGGGCCATGCCTTCTTCACCAACAAAACAGCTTGATAAGGGTAAGAAAAATTTGCAGAGCATGTCATTGTTGAAAAGGAAGATGAACATGAAACTGAACAAGAGTTTCAACTTATTTACCTTGAGGATGAGGATTAAGAGAGAATTACCAATATGTTGCTCAAGAGCAAGGATGCCAAGCTTAGTGAGCTAGAAGCTAATCTTGGTAGGGAAAACAATGTGATCAACTATCTTGAGTTAGAAAACTAGAAGTTAGAGACAAAGAAATCCATTAGTGAGGTCAGGGAAATTAGAACTCGGAAAGAGGTTGGAAAGGAAAAGTCTTTGCTAGATGAGATCTTGGGAACCTTTTATGACAGTGAGGATGAGGAAGAACAACTTCCTAGGAAGAGACCAAGGACAATTCGGTTGAAGAAGACTTTAGGCCAAGAAAGAGGGAAAGAGGCAGAATTGGCAGAGAAACTCACTCCAAGTGAGATGCTTACCATGGAAATAATATATGATAGATAATATTGGCTTGAGGGGGCCAATTTACACTTAGAGGTTCAACTAGAGAAGGCCAAGAGAGACATTGACATTCATAGGAAGATGGCAAAGAATTATGCTATGAGAAACATGATTGCACGGGCCAAGCTCAAACGAGCCCTTGCAAAGATTCAAGGTCTAAATCAGGAAAAAGAGAAGGAGAATCTCAAAATTATTGCTGATGTGTCCCTCCAAGCATCTAAATCCTAATCATCAAGCTAATTTCCAAATTTTGGCACCTTGTGCACATTTTTTATTTTTGATTGTTTCGCTTGCAGAAAAAAGGGTCAAACGAGCAACGCCACTAGCGTTGTGCTCCTTTTTGGGGCACTCAAATGCCAAATGGTTTACATATTCATGTTCCTCGTGCCAAGGACATCATCCTCAAAAACCTTTATACCATTTGGAGCAAAACTGGTCCCTCAAAAGGGCCAAAAACTAGCAAAAAATCACCTTTCTGCCCTCTTTTCAACACTGGTGTTGCGCGCTGAGTAGTCTTGGGAGAAGTGATGTTTTACCAGGAAAATGGGCACCATTTCGTAAAATAAAGGTATACTTGGAAACTAAACAGGACAGGCTTTCCAATGAGCTATCATGGAGCTTATTTGGACATAGGGAAGGCCTCCAAAACTCAGTTGCAAAACAAGCAATTTTTCCAGTCTTGGCATTATGCGCTTGGCCTGGCGTTGTGCCCCTGTACCTTGGAGTTGTGCCCTTACTAGGAGTTATTGCAGAAGATCTTTTGAAGCCTTAAAGTCAAAATTTTTCCTAAATTATCTCCAATAGTTATTTTAGAAGTTATTTTTGCCATAAATGAGTTTAGATTTTTTCGCCGTGGGCCTTGCATGGTATCAAAGGTCAAATACATTTACTATGTAATAAATGACTTCTAGAACCCTAGATAGGGTTTACTTCCTCCTTTGGAAGATAAATACTGAATGGAGGCTTCATGTTTATTGTTAGTTGATTGTTGAGCTCAATATGATATATATTTTGAGTTGTGAAGAAGTTAACTTTGGAGTTTTGTGACTATTTTGGACTGAACATCAATGGAGCAAGCACATTCATAGGATTATTGAATTTGTTTAAATGGTGATATTGCTCTAATATAGTTATTGTTTCCTCTTATGTTTTCCATATTTTTCATCGTTTCTGTTGCAATAGAATAGAAAATTTAGGTTAAGATATGTTGTTAGAGGCACCTTAAGTCTGTCTGCTTCTATTGCTCTAATGTTTTCCTCTGCTAGGTCTGATTGAAAATTTCTTAATTGCTCTTTGATTCCACTTAGCTTGTTGTCTTGAAAATGATTTAATGAATGCAAGCCAAAGAAGTTTATGGTATGCCTTGTCCTTTGGTGTAGCTTAAAACATTGTTTTTATGGCCTTTTCTTTGAATTTTAATAATTAGGGTTTGGCTAAAGAAGTTTATGGTTTTCCCTGTCCTTTAGTCCATATTGAATAGTCACTTTGAAGGTATTTATAGTCTCATTGAAGAAACTTAGGATTTCCCTGCTCTTTGATCATGATTTATGTGTTATCTTGAATGTTTTATTTCTCTGAAAGTGAATAACTAAAGAATTTCGGAGTTCACTTCTCTCTAGGGTTTGTTGGATTGTTGTTTTAAAGTTTACTTGATAAAGCTAGGCCAAAGAAGTTTATGGTGTGCCATGTCCTTTGGTTCTTTCTTAATGCATAGTGATCTTCAAGACTCTTCTTGTTCTAGTATATGTTAAAGGAATCTTAACTACCCTTTAAACCTACAAAATTGACCATTTAATGTTCATTCCACACCCACCTAAGCTACTAAGATCCATTTGACCTTGCTAACTTTCCCTATGAAACACCCTTTATTTATTGTTTTAATTTTCAAGCCTTTCACTGACCCCATAGCCCAATGGTTTGAATTTATCTTACTCTATATGTTCTTCTTGACAAGCAACCCAACCAAAAAAAAACAAAACAAACAAACCCTATCATTTTAACTAGCCTAAAATCAACATCCTAAATCAATCAAGTCATATCTTTTATACAAATATAGAGAGAGCCCTTTCTGAGTCTAGGAAGGCTAGGTCCTAGGGCTCCAAAGTTGGTTTGATGTTACCCTTGTTCATTTGGTCTTTCCAATCTGAAAAATTACAGGGACATAACATTATGGCGACTTCACTAGGGAATCTGAGTAAATAACAGCTTAAATATTCCTTAAGAACTCAAAAATCCCCTGTCAAACTTAGATAAATCAAGTGTTAGCCAAGAATGGTATTTGGTTGATTCTCCATACTAACATAATGGTGACCACAGTGGGAGAAACTTATTGAAAAAACTTAGTGTTATATAAAGAAATCAGAAAACCCAAAAATATTTCAAGATTGGTATCCAATTATTGATGGTGGACAACAAAAAAAGCCTCAAAACAATTAGCATCATCAACCTGGTGACTCCACTGGTCTTCAGTAAACCTATTGACTCCACCGATTCTCACAGACTCCCCTGGGAATGTATTAATCGATCCTAATTGTGTAAAACCTAGTCACATACTATGTGAATTCATTATTCTTATAGATAGGTCTATTTTTCAAATCCATTATAAACTTTCAGCCTCTCTGTGTTGTGGGTATGAAATCTGGCTTCACAAAGGATCAGCACTAGATCTTACCCTGACCCAAACCCCCCTACCATAGTTGATGACCCAGAAAGAATCTTAAGAAAAACTTCTAGGACTGAAGATTTAACTATTGTTAGAGCAATTCACAAAGCAAGTTATGATCTTGAAAACCTCACAGCCTTACAAGATACCCAATTTGACTTACACCATAGAAGAAACCTATTCAGAACTAAGTCTCAAAGTTAGATAGACCAGACAGACCTTGAGCCCACAATCTTACAATAGAGTCATAGTATAGAAGCCTCTCCTTCTAATCCTCCTAATCTTCAGCTTCTCCAACACTTTGACTCCTTTCGTTTCAAATCTACTCAAAATCAGCTAGCTGGTCCAAGTACATCTGCCACCCCCATTCATGCATCCACTGTGAAAAAAACTCCATTCCATCCTCCACCTCCACTCATAAACCCTCCTCTTATAAACCCTCCTTGGGTTCCTTTACCTAAAATCATTGCAGCATGGTTTGCCCCATTGGTACTACCACAACCTTTGTTGCCTATGCCACAGGACTATAAATCTAGAATCCCGCACTTTAATGGAACTGACGCTACAACTTCCCAACAACATGTAGACAAGATGAATGATGTTTTTGACTACCAAGAAATAGAAGATGAGACCATACAGATGATAATTCTTACACAAAGTTTAGGGGCAGAAGCAAAGAAATGGTTCAAGAGCTTAACCCCTAACCGCATTCATGATCTTCCTTCCCTTCATCAAACATTCATAAACAAGTGGGAAACTAAGAAAAATCCTCTTCAAATCCTATCATAATATGAATACCTTAAGAGAAATGTTGGGGAAAGTATCCAAGACTACTGCACTAGATTCAATAGTGTTTACAATGCACTCTCTCCTCATATGAAACCCCCACAAGTCCTAGCTTTAGTAAAGTTTCCAGATGGATTTGATCCCGACATGGCTTACCAATTAAGAGAAAGATATCCCCTTACCTTACAAGACATGAAAAGGGGAGTTGTAAGTGTAGAAGCCAATCTAATTGATAAAAGGGCTAGGATGAGAACAAAAAAGAGGGTTACATACAAAGAAGAAATAGTGGCCTCCACAACTGATCTGCTAAAATTGACAATCTAGTTACGGTAATGGAAAGAGCACCCCCTAGGGAAAACGAAGAAAATCCTCAAAACAGAAACAGAAATCAAAACTTCATAAGAGATCCTCTTCAAATAAGACAAAGAGAAAATGACCCATAAATTAGACCTCCTTTCCAAGAAAATTGTGTAGATGAAGAGGAGAGAGAGATTGAAGAGCTGGAAGCAAACCATGTAAATTTAATAGGCTTTGATAGTGAGGATGTTGTTTTTCTCACAGAAGAAGAATAAGGTTTGTTTTCCTCAAACCAAGATGAAACAACATATGAGGATTCTTAAGAATATAAACTAGGGTTTGAAAATGCTATCATGGAGGTTCATAGGGAGTATGACCTCAGAAGTAGGAAAACCCAAGATACCCCCAAGAGGAACAAACCAGAAATTTCTACTAGGAAGACCCTTGAAAACATTCTTAAAAAGACAATAGAAAATACCAGCATAATGGTTAAGAATCACAATCAAAGAAAAAACAAAATGATCCAACATGATGGTGACCAAAGTTTCCCTAGTACATCAACTAGTGGCCCTGAAAAAACTACTTTAACTGAGATGCCAAATAAAACTCAGCAAGCTAAAGTTGCTGAAAAGACCATGTATGATAAAACTGATCTAACCTTGCCAAGAAAACAAGCACCCTTCAGTATTGAGAGTGAAATTTCCAAGATCAAAATAGCCATACCCCTTACTGAATTAGTGACTCAAAATGTATATAGGTCTCAAGTTCTAAGGGATTTAAACATAGGGAATGACACCGATACTCTAAATTTGACACATGACATGCTAGAATTGTTGTTTGGACCTAAGGTAGAGGGAAAATTTCAAGAGGGAGTTGTCCCTCCATTCTATGTCAGTTTGAACATTCATGACAAAATCCTACACAATGCCATGATATAATCTGGTGCTTCACATAACCTCATGCCAAAAGTACTGATGGAAAGATTAGGCCTTGAAATAACCAGAACATACAAGGACTTGTACTATTTTGATTCAAGTAGAGTTAAATGTTTGGGCCTAATCAAAGATCTGTGTGTCAATCTAGCACAAATACCAGCCAAGAGCCTTTTCATGGATATTGTAGTGGCTGAAATTCCCCCGAAATATGGCATGCTTTTATCTAGATCATGGGAAGCCAAACTCCATGGAAGCCTCCAAATGGACATGACCTATGCTACCATTCCAGTCTTTAACCAAACAAGAAGACTATACAGAGAATCTCACATGAAGTACATGGTAAGCAGCCAAGATAAGCCAAACACATCCCTCTCTATTCTATCCATTTAGATCTTGATTCATTTATTTTATACAATAAAGATGACATTAATGAACAAGTAGTTGAAAAAGAGGAAGAGCTAGAACTGTTAGGACAGTTAAACCAAACACAAAATGAAGAACATAACAGGTAAAATCCTAGCAGCCATGAAAAACAACACAATGGTGAATCTGAACTTGAAACTCTTTGGAACATGAGCTTTGATGGCTCTTATGGAAAAGCTAGTTTAGGAGTAGGTGTTTGGATACACAACACCAATGAAGGTCACTCCTACAAACTAGATTTTCAATGTACAAAAAATATTGAAGAGTATGAAGCTCTTCTCCTAGTTTTACGCTTGCTAAAAGATATAGGAGCCAAGAATATTTCCGTTTAGGAAGATTCTGAGCTAATCATTAGGCAAATCAAAGGAGAATATTCAGCCAAAAATCCTAGGCTAAGAGAATATAGAAATGTTTCCTTAGACCTCCTAAAGACATTTGAGAAATATGAACTTACCTCTGTCCCAAGAACTCAAAACAGCCTTGCAAATGAACTAGCCTTCACTGCCAGTACTTGCCAACTGCCTCATGCCAATGAACAATACATGGTAAAGGTCAAAAGCAAGCCTACAGTACCTGATAACATAGATTATTGGCAATTTTTTGAAGGTGAAAAACACATTGAAGACTACCTGCAATCCAAAAATGAATTTGAAATGCCAAAACCAAACTCATATCATGAAGAGGACTTCCCTAATGAAGAACAAACACACAAAATAGAGCCACCTTATGCTGCTGATATAAATTTGTTAGAACACCCTCATGAGGCAGAATTGTGTGGGGATCCTGATCAAAAGGACATTGAAGTATTATAGTGCAAGGACAATCTATTGCCAAGAGGTATTGTCCCCTTAGAAGAACTGTTTGATTTTAATGATGTTGCTAGGAAGCCTAAAATGGAATCCACTGAAACTGATGTAGAGGAATGCAACATAGGCAGTGAAGAAGAACCCAAAATGATAAAGTTGTCCAAAACTCTTCCACCTCTTATAAAACAGAAATACATTGAGCTGCTCAAAGAATTTAAGGATGTGTTTGAATGGGGCTATGAGGACTTGAAATCATATGATACAAACATCATTCCACATAAGATTCCTCTCAAGGAAAACTAGAAACCATTTAAATAGAAGTTGCGCAGAATAAACCCCGTCCTAGTGCCTTTGGTTGAGAAAGAAATTAAAAAGAAGAAAACCTTGTGTCAGTAAGGAAGAAAACAGGGGAAATTAGGCTATGCATAGACTTTATAAATTTAAACAAAGCCTCCCTGAAAGACAACTACCCTTTACCTAAGATGGATCATATACTACAAAGGGTAGTAGGCTCTAAAAGAATATCATTGCTTGATGGTTTTTCAGGGTGTAAGCAGGTGCTAGTACACCCAGATGATCAGCAAAAACCACTTTCACTACACCTTGGGGCACTGCCGTGTATGTCAAAATGCCTTTTTGGTTAATGAATGCCGGGCCACTTTTCAAAGAGCCATGTACATTGCTTTTTCCGAAGACATAGGTTACTTCATTCCGATATACCTTGATGGCATCACTGTCTAATCTAAAACCGATGAAGAGCACCTAATTCACTTAAGAAAGGCCTTTGAAAAATGTAGAAAGTTTGGTCTATCTTTAAATCCTAAGAAAATTTTGTTTGGTCTTCAAGAAGGAAAACTCTTTGGCCACATCATATCTGAAGAAGGAATTAAGATAGACCCAAAGAGGATTGAGGGAATATTGCAGATCAGTCACCCTAAGAACATCAGAGAGCTGCAATATTTCATTGGAAAGATCAACTTCTTAGGAAGGTTCATACCAAACCTTGTAGAACTCCTAAGAAACATTACAAACATGGTGAAAAGAGAAATAGGAGTCAAATGGACCACAAAAGCAAAGAAATCCTTTGAACTGGTAAAACAAGCACTTACTGAACCACCAATTCTAATCAGCCCTGACTTTACCAAGGACTTTTTCATCTTCTCATTTGTATCAGAACACACAATTGTTGTAGTATTGCTACAAAAGAACGCAGTGGGTCAAGAACAGCCCATATATTTCTTCAACAAGGAATTAAGAGATGCACCTCTGACATATAACATTATGGAAAAACAAGATTTTTCCTTAATCAAAGCATTAAAGGATTTCAGATTTTACTTCTTGCATTCAGATATCATTGCTTTTGTTCCTCATACAGTTTTTAAGGACATTATAAATCAGGATCCTGATGGTAAAATAGGTAAGTGGATCGCTGTCATATTAGAGTATGATCTGGAAATCAGACCCACCAAGTTGATCAAAGGGCAACGACTAGCCAAACTAATGGTTGAAGCAAACTTTCAAACAATAGACATAAACATGATACATTCCTTGGATGAACAAGAGGAGCTAGCGAATCCACCCATTAAAGAAGCATTTCTAAACTCACTCTGGTATGTTGGCATATTATATGTGCTTTTTAATCTAAATTCTCCTCTTTTTCCAAAAAAAAAGCTAGATTCTTGAAACTAAAGGTTGTGAATTTCTGCATTCTAGATAAAGCTTTATATTGGAAAAATTCTGTTGGTATCTTTCTTAAATGTTTACTTGAAGATGATGCAGATAGAATCATGCATGAGTTTCATGAAGGAGAATGTGGAGGTTATCTCTATTGGAAAACCACTGCCAACAAAAACCTTAGAGCTAGTTTCTATTGGCCCACTCTTTTCCCTGATATCCATAAGGTAGTAGTAACTTGCCATAAATTCCAAATCTTTGACGGAAAGAGAAAACTACTGCCTTTGCCTTTGCACCCTATAAGTGTTGAAACTCATTTTCAACAATGGGGTTAAGATATGAATTAATACTATATGATTTTAGCATCTTGCAATAGTTTTTTAATAATTTAAATTCAATTTTAGAGTTCAGAAGTAATCCCAACAATAAGAAGGCACAAATATTCCAATTTCATATTTCATCCACTATTCATACTTCCAAGTCATAAAGAAGAAAATCAAATTCTTTCACTTCACATTCCATGAACCAACAGACACAACCAAGGTTTCACACATACATAGCTTATTGAATTTCCGGGTAGGTGAAAGTATGATGTTTTATAATATTTAATCATTAATTCCTTGAATTCTAAAATATATGTATTTGGAAAGTTTCCCATGAAAAATTACTTTCCTCATTTTCCAAGAATAGAAAACACCTTTAGTTGGGGGTGGATATTCATTGCCATTTTTCATTTCCATATTCTATAACCTCATACATTCGTTACCAACATGATTCTTTGAGATGAATGTTGTTGCTATTTTTGGTTCTCTAAAGATGGATATGTTTCGTAAAATATTCAAATTATGATAAATGATTGATTCATGTGTATATGAATATATATTCATTTTGAATGCATTCTTAAGTATTCATTGTTTCAACAACAAGAAAAATAATAATAAAAAGTGTTGTCACACAAGAAACAACACTTGAAATAGTTATGGTTGCCACACAAGAACCAACCATAATAGTTGCGACTTAGATATGTTTCAAATAAAGAAGACTTTTCAAAAGATAATTCATGTAAAAATATCTCAAGTCACAAAATGTATTGTTGTCAAATCTTCGAGGCTATGGAAAACAAGAAAAAGTTATTGAAAATTATCAATGCAAAGTTGCATAAGGACATGCAACATATTCATTTGGGGGGAATGTTAGGTCTCCAAATTTTCATTTAGTTCACCCCCTTTTCTTTTACTTTCCTTCAGAATTTTTGATATTACAAAGCTCCATAAACATGCACTAAAACTATGTTCATGATCAATATGGGTTTAGAAATATGATATTGTTACACTGAAAATTGTCATCATGACATTCTACTATGTGTATGAGATCATTATTACTCATACTTCTCCCTTTGCAAGTCTAACATATCAGTTCCTCATGTCAAGCCTTGAAAATCAGAGAAAAGTTCCTAAAAATATCTTAAACTTTGGTGTCGCACTTTATCTCTATCTTTCCTGCGGTCCCGCACCTAATGTTCAGCTTTCCTGCGTACCTGAACGCACTTTATTTTTGTTAAAAGTGTGGACCCCTATAATATTAAAAAGGCGCAAGTAATTTCCAAAAAGATCAATAAAAGTGAATTCTAGAAGCTTTCAGAAAATATCTTGCGGTGATAGAACCGCTCTTATGAGGTGCATGTATCCCTTACCTTATGGAGCTAACCCCTTGATGTGAGGAGATTATCCCTTTGAAGGATGATTCTATCCCTTCATGGTTGGAACAGAAAACCTCCTCTTTTCCACTATAAAAAGAGGCATTGGATAGCCTCAAGGGGAGTTGAAGCTTTAGAATATTTGAAGTTAAGTGTTGTTGAGATTCAGACTCAGTTGATTAAGACTTTTGTGAGGAGAGATTACATACCTCTATTCGTCTTGGTTGGAGGAGTTTAGAGCTTATCAAAGTAAAGGAGATTCCTGCTTCGGACCTCGAAAAGTCCTGTGCAACATCAAGGCTCAGGTTGTAAGGAATTTATTCTTTTGAAATTAATACAAATATACTCATTTTTCTCAATAATATTTCAATCAATGGTTTATTTCATAGATTCCTTGATCACTATGATAAGCATGGTTTATGATGATTTCTATACAAATGCTATGTAATATTTTTCTTGTTTGTGACTACAGGTTTACGAGGAAAACTCCTTCAAGAGCGCGAGGGACAACAACGACTTCAAACAAGCGCTGGACAAACGGTAAGTCCTTAACACCTTGATAGAGCTTTTCATAGATCATATATGCTTAGAGAAAGATTAGTTTATTTGGCTATTTGTTGCTATATACTTTTCGTACTAGGGAGATCGGTCTTGTCCGCAAGACGAATTAATCCATACAACAAATTGGCGACTCCACTGGGGAATAACTTGTTGTTTTTGGTTCTCTTTTATTTTGATTTGAGGAAAAGTTTTTCCTAGTTTTTGATTGATAGACATCTGCCTGGGTAGCTTAGGTTTTCTCTGTTTTTGAAAATTTTGAGATCTTTTATGTTTTTCTCTAATTTTTGCTGGGACCGCACTTTGCCTTCTTTGCACAGTGCGGGCAGTTTCACATTTTTGCTTTAATAAACAGTGTGGTACTGCACCTGTTACTTCTGAAAGCCTGCGGACCCTGTTAAAATTTTGAAAAACCTTTAGATTTCTCTCTTTAGTTTATCTTTATTTTAATTTAGAGTTTTTGATTTCTGCCCAGATTGATGATTTTTTCTGTCAAAAGCTTTCTGTGAATGAATCTTAGCAATATTGGAGTTTTGATGATTTTCTAGAAGTTTTGCGTTTTGGATTGCTTTTCACTTGGTCTTTGTAGCGATTCGAAGCATTGAACGTTTGAAGTACCTAAGATTACATTGGTCTTTTGTCTTTTGCTGAATCTGACCCGATTGTGAAATCATCCTTTATTGAGAAATAGAGTTACCTATTTCTTTGCAAACTTCAAAAAGAAACTTTGTTATTGGTTTTTGAATTTCATTTTTTATAAAAAACTAATTGAGTGTTTTTGATCTATTTGTTATTCTTAACGAATATATCCTTAGTTTGCTGAATAACTAAGTAAAACATTCTTCGAAAAAAGTCTTAAAGCTTTTATTCGATTAGATTGTTAAAATTTTTAGATCTCAATACAGTGACATGTGGTTTAACGGTAAGTTTCGTTGGGTGAAATCCACGAGATGGAGGTTCAAATCTCATTGAGTATATGGCCTGTTGTGTCTTGGCTAGAAGAGTAGGCGACCCCATAGTGGACGTCTCGGCTCCTGTTGAGGCATAAGTTAATTGCTATTGTGTGGCTTGCAGGTTGTTGCACATAGCCTAGGTTTATAGTGGCAGCCAGTAGGATTTGATCCTGGGCCTTGTTCAGGATAACTCTCACCAGTTACCGATTATCCTAGATTGAAAAAAAGGAAAAAAAAAAAAATTGTAGATCTCAGAATTAGTTTGATAGTTTTGAGTGTTTTTTATAAAATTTTGTAGACCTCTTTTGAAGGAAACTTGTTTTGTAGCTTAAATTTTTGAAAGTGAAAGGATTTTCTTATGAGCTTTGATAGTTTGTTTCATTTTGAGTTATTGATGAAAAGACAAAAATATTTTCTTTCAATTGCTCTTTATGTTTAAAGAAGGAATTGTTCATTAAAAGAATTGCATTCTCCAACTCTTCCTTAATTAGAATTTCATTGAAAGGAAATGATCTGATTATCATTTTTAGGTGCATTTTTAGTGTTTTTTGGAATTCAAGTCTTCACACCATCAGAGTTTCATTTCTGCACCCATTGACTTAAGAAACAACTCTTAAAAGTAACGCTTAATTAAAATTCATCTAAAAATCTTTTTATTTTCTAGGGCTCTTATCACCAACATAGCTTAGGCTAGTATCTTGGAGTAGGGAGTAATTAACTCTCCAAGGTAGTAAAACAAACAAGTAGACAAATCTTGTGGTAGGAAATAAATCCAATTGTAATTTGTATAATCTGGGAAGCTTCTCTTAAAGAATTCAATCATGAGATCATGTCCGAACCTTTGAGACAATCAATTCTATTTCATTTGGGAAGATAGAATATTTTGCGCGCATTAGAAACGGTAAACCTCGGATTAACCATTGTCGAGGAGCCTGGGGTCACTTGTCGGTAAACCTCGGATTAACCATGTCGAGGAGCCTTCAAGGGGATTGAGCTTTGTTACTCTGCCCTTGCGCGTGGGATCGGATCGTAGACTATTCCCCCAATTATATTTATTCTTGTTGGTAACCTTAGTGTCCACAAACTTAAGATTATTTCCTAAGGTGACGGTGAAGGAAAGATCTCACTGTACCTAGAGCAGACGTCGACTAGACTCACTTGGACTCTCTGGGGGGTTCTCTTCACACAAGATGGTTTTGTGAGGAAACTTATGCTAGTCTGTTTCATTAAGCAGGTTGTCGGGGTAACTGTTCCAACCACCCTTTCTGTATTAAATTTATACTCAGTTGGATTTCATCTCCAACTAGTGTTTTTAGTACGGGAAGTTATTGTTTGTGTGTGGTTTGAAATCCTAGATTTTTAAGTGTGTGATTCAGCTGTTTTTTTCTTTAGAGACTTTAGGTGTTTTCATTGAAATTTTCTTTGTTTGCGTGTGATTAGTTAAATATTTAATTGTGGTGGAATTGCCAAGACAATCCTGGAGACTACAAGGGAAACCCCCTGCATATACACCAAGTCAGCTTGAAGGGCTTCGCGCTCTAGTATCATCTAGTAGCGGTAGGATTAAATCAACATAAGTTGGAACTTCATCCATAGTAGTTCATCCTGATTATCAAACACCCATAACAGAACACATTCAAGAGCTGATTTCGGTTTCTGAAGTTACTGGTAGTATTTCTCCTACCAGTGAACTGGCTGACGAACCTGAAATCTCTGAACCTGAAACTGAACTTTCTATTTTGGAAACATCGCTAGGATTTATTTCACCAACTTCTATTGATCCTGGTTCACCTAGGGTAAGAAATATTGTCACTGACGATCTTCCATCTGGACTAATTTCTATTGAAGAACTTACTAATCCAGACAAAGAGTTATCTCTTCCCAATTCCCCTCAGTCTTTAAATCTTAGGGAACATGAATCAATTTTCTACAGCCCTATTCGAACTACTGCTTGGTATTTATCCTTAACGAATTTTTAGAGAATCCGGGTCTTGCTTTTTCTCCACCTCAAGTTCCATTTCATCCAACACCCAGAGGTTACTATCCATCATCCATTATGGCACGAGAGTCATCCATGTTTTCCCAGACACCGGAAGAATTTTTACATGGTGGTCCTTCTGTTCCTTCGGGATATCAGGCTCTGTCTGGTACTTTCTCGGGGGTAGCTCCTCAACCGATTGAAAGCGTGTTATCATCTAGTTTAAGTGGAATTAAAACTGAAACATCAAACGCAAAGAAAATCTTTATGATGTCTGGTAATATTCCGAATCCGCAACCTCAAGGAAGTCAATTACCGCCTGGAGGGAAATCTCAGGGAAATCAGTTACCGCCTGGGGGGCAACCTCAAGGTAGTCAGTTACCGCCTAGGGGGAAACCTTCAGGAAGTCAGTTACCACCTGGGGGTCAACCTCAAGGTAGATTTTTCCCAGGACAAACTGTGGAATCATATTATTTTGGGGGACAACCCCAAGGACAGTACATACCTCAAGGATATCAACCTTCAGGACAGTACATACCCCGGGGTCAACCCCAAGCTCAATATGCTCCTCAGGGTCCTTATCAACCCCAGCTTCAGTACGCACCTCAGGGTTATCAACCTTAAGGTCAGTACCTAATTCAAGGTTATCAACAGCCTTCTGGTCAGTCATCTGTTCAAGGAGCTGGAAATTTACCACTTACCTATCAACCCTACGTTCAACTAGGTTATGGTCCTTACGTTCAACCTTCTGCAGGACAGTACCCCGGAATGAATATGGTGTGGGATCCATCCCAGTATTAATAGCCTATGCAGCCTAACGTGCAGCTGCCTTATCAACCTGGACAGCCTTTGGTTTCTGGTTTAACCCAGCAACCCGTCCAGCCAACTATTCAAACTTCTGCACCTAGTTCTGTTCAGTAGTCTGCGCCTAGTACACCTCAAACTCCGCCTCAAAATACTGCAACCGTTGCAACGTATGTCTAACCTATAACACCTATTTCTGGAGTATCTGTAACTCCGAGTTCGTCTATCCCTGCATCCATACAAATCCCTCAAGTCTCTGTACCCCAGTCAGGACCTTCAGTTCAGACTTCAATTCAGATGCCTGCAAGACAGGCTGGTACAAGTACAGTTGTCACAAGTCAACCGCAATTCACGTATCAACCGTACCAGGGATATCCTCAATTCGGTCCCAGTTCACAAAACCCAAGTTATCAGTATCAACCGTACCCTGGCTACACTTATCAGTAACCTCAACAACCCCAGTTTGGTCCGGTTAATCTTGGTTTTCCAGGAGGTCACACAATTCCTAACGCAAATCCGATTCCCAGTTATCCTGGGTATCCACCTCTTGGAACTGCTTTGGCTACTCAAGGTTTTCGTGACCCTAACCGTCAGTTACCATTTATTGCAACTTTGGATTTAACTTATTTGACATGCCTTACGAATGATCCAATTTTCTATTATCCATATTGGTCGCCAATGCCGCATAAGTTGCCCAGTGATATACCGAAATTTGAAGGTAAGTCAGGAGAGGATCCATCAAATCACGTCATGACTTATCACCTCTGGTGTGCGTCTAATTCAATTATTGATGATTCGATTCACTTATGTCTTTTCCAAAGAACTCTTATTGGTCTTGTAGCCAAATGGTACATTGAGTTACCATGAGGCTCGTTTAATAATTTCAGTCAGTTAGCGACTACCTTCTTGACTCATTTTCAGTTTCCTATCAGATACGACAATGGCACAAAATTATTAACTTCACTAAAACAATCTACATCTACGTATATTTCTAATCATATTCATGAATGGCGACGTAGAAGGCGTTTGGTGAAAGTTTACATTCCAGATCAAATTTTGGTAGAACGGTTTGTTAAATCATTATTGCCGAAGATTGCTGAAGATGTAGCTAAGGCTGGTGTTGTTACTGAAGAGAAAGTGATTTCTCAAGCTCAGTACCTTGACCTCGTTTATACGGAGTCATGTACTTTACACAAAAAAATCCCCAACCTTCCAAAACAAGGTCAAATAGCTGCTACTCCTTCAAGGTCTCATGCTGCTGATGGCATGATTGGTACAGTCAATACTAAAAGTAATAAGAAATCTTCAAAGAATTCTTCTCCTATTATAACTTTACCAGATTCCCAGAAAGGAGAATCTTCCCCCGAAATTTCTGCTGACATTCATGTCATAGAGACATCTACGACCAAATCTAAATCTGGTGGTAAAAGGAAAGGGAAGAATTAAAAAAAAAAGAATTCAAAAGAGAAAACTGATAAAAATGAATCCAATGAAGAAAAATGCAAACCTCATTACCCTTGTTACATTTGTGATTAGGATCACTTTACTAAAGAATTCCCACATCGAGCAGAGGTTGCAAAATTCGTTAAAGGTTCACAACAATCTGTTGTCTTGAAGGATCCTTTTCCGACTCAAGATAGCAAGATGGTTGGTTCCACTTTGACTGCTTCAGAAGAACCTATTTTGATGATGTCTCATGTGAGGATTGTGACGCGATTGCAATATTATGGTACTAAGAATCCTATTGATGGTAAAGAAGCAGAATCTTCTAATGCAAATGCATCAACTACACTTCCTCCTGTTTCTGGTCCGCTACAGATCGAGAAACAAAATCCATACTTAATAATCAAAATGACTACTAAAGGTGTTCTTCGTAAATCAGCTTTCAATCCACATGCAAGAGCTACTCAGAATTGCAACATTGTTGAATACTTAGCTATTTCCCCTTCAGCAATGTCGTCTTTGGAAGTGCTGCAATCATGCCTAGCACAACGTAAATTGCTTTTGTCTGCTATAGGAGCTGTAGATGTTCAGGATTTTAATCTTATAATCTTTGATTTAGAAAATAGTACACCTCGTCTACCTCATCAAATGGCTTTCCAGATACCAATGTTAGTCAAAAACAGGCTGATCTATTAGACTATGATTGATGAGGGAGCTTCAACGTGTATTATGTCAATTCAGTGTTGGAAATCGCTTGGTTCTCCTACACTCAACCAATCTCCGACGATTCTTAAGGCTTTTGATGGTCGAGGTTTCCACCCTTTTGGTATTTTGTAGGATTTACCCATAGGGGTCAAGGGTAAAACTGTAAATCTAGATGTGGAATTGGTTGATGCCCCTCTAGATTACAACCTTCTTCTGGGTCGCAGTTGGTCTTATGCTATGACTGTTGTTGTTTCTTCGGTCTTTCGATTCATAAAATTTCTATATCAAGGAAAAAACGTTACAATAGATCCGTTAACTTATTTCTCTTTCGACCCAGCCTCTACAGACACAATCTAGCACGTTGGTAAAGCGGCTATCACTTATAAGGATGTTGGAGTAGGATTGGTTAAAGACTCTGGTTTACTAGGAACTTTTTCCTTTTCTCCTCCTAACGTATCGCTTGTTGTTGCAACTATTCACATGATTTCATCAGACACTGTTATGTTTGATGATCCTTGGATCGTACCTTCCGACTCCGAGTTAGATTCAGTTGATGGCATAATGCCTTTGAGTCCATTTGAAATTGCATACTAGGCTATACAGTCACTTTCTGAAACCTCTTCAACCGGAATTGAACCAATGAATGGGATCCATGAGGAATCACTTTCTATATCCAGTTCAGCCACAACGACATTTCCTGATATTGTTCATACTGATGAGCACATTCGTGAATTTTTGTCTGTTGATGATTTACCATGGGAAGATCTGCATCACCGATCTTCGTTTTTACATGAACTAGATCATTTTGAAGATGATTTCGCTTCATTTTTTACTGTTGAATATGTTAAAGAACCCCAGAATCCATTGCAAAATTCTGATTCTGAGTTAAATTTGAAAAATATTTCTCGAACGGTTCCAATTGACATTTCAGTAAAACCAGGAATAATTGAAAACATTCATATACGTGCTTGTTGTACTGAAGATGAAGTTAAATCTTATAAAGCCCTATTTCAATAATTTTGTGATGTGTTTGCCTGGTCCTATGAAGAAATTCCAGGAATTGATCCGTCAATCGTTGTACATGACATCAAGACTTACCCGGATGCTAAACCTGTTCGTCAACGTTTACGTCAAATACATCCTAGAAAAGCTGCTGCTATCAAAACAGAAGTTGAAAAATTACTTCATGCAGGTTTCATTTATCCAATTCCCTTAACGGATTGGGTATCAAATATTATTCCTGTGACTAAAAAACAAGGAACCATACGAGTATGTATCGATTATAGGGATATTAATCGAGCTTGTCCCAAAGACAATTATCCAATTCCCTATATCGATCAGATAATCGATGATTGTGCCGGTAGCGAAATGTTTTCCTTTATGGATGGCTTTTCCGGGTATAATCAAATAAACATACTCCCTGCTGATCAACCAAAAACAACTTTTATTTGTCCGTGGGCGACGTTTTCTTATCACAAGCTTCCCTTTGGTTTGAAGAACGCTGGAGCAACTTTTCAAAGGGAAATGTCTTACGCGTTTCATGATATTAAGCACATTGTGCAGCCATATCTCGATGATTTACCTTCTCATTCATCACGCAGGACCAACCATCTCACACACTTACGAGCTATCTTTATGAGGTGTCGGAATTATAAAATTAGGCTGAATCCACAAAAATGTGTTTTTTGTGTAGAATCGGGTTGTTTACTGGGATTTGTTGTTTCGAAATTAGGCATTCGCGTCGATCCATCGAAGGTCGAAGCTATTGTTAAATTACCTCCTCCTTCGACTTTACGCCAACTCCAAAGTTTGCGGGGGAAAGAAAATTTTTTACGTCGGTTCATTCCTAACTATGCCAAGCTTACAAAGGGTTTTACCCGATTGCTGAAACAGAACATTCCATTCTTCTGGGACGAGATCGCTGATCAATCTTTCGATGCACTTAAACACGCGTTAACCCATGCACCGTTATTGCATCCCCCCAACTACAACCAGGATTAAATTTTGTACCTTGCTGCTTCTCATTCCACCATTGGGATGGTGTTAGTTCAGGAAGATGAACCTCACACTGAACATGTGATTTACTATCTTAGTCAGAATCTGCATCCGACCGAGATCAAATATACACATGTGGAGAAATTGGCATTGGCAACTGTCCAAGCTGTCCAGAGATTTAGGCACTACATCTTGTTACGTAAAACCACGGTAATTTCTGATTGCAACCCTATGATGTATATTTTAACCAAACAATTTCTAGGGGGCAAGTATTCCAAATGGATAGTCATCCTGCAGGAATTTGACTTGGAATTTGAGAAATCCGAGGCAAATAAATCTTTGGTATTTGCGGAACTGATGTGTGATTTCCCCTCTACTGATATTGAAATTGTGGCAGAAGAGCCCATTGCGGACGAATCTCTGTTTCTTATCAGTACTCTCGATCCATGGTATGGAGATATTATTGTTTATCTCCAAACCCAATATTTTTGGCCCTAAATCTCACGATCTCAGTGACGGAAAATACGCTTCCAATCCCAACAATATAATATTATTGGTGATACACTTTATCATCGTGGGGCGGATTCGGTTTTCCGACGCTGTCTTCTTCATGAAGAAGCTGAAAAGGTTTTAAATGACTGCCATTCTGGAGCATGTGGTGGTCATATGTCTGGGTATGCCACAGCCCAAAAGATATTGCGCATTGGTTATTTATGGCCGTCGTTATTCAAAGATTGTATTTATGCAATCTGGAAATGCCACAATTGTCAACTCTTTGATCGTAAGATGCACGTGCCATCCGCTCCTCTTCATCCCATAATTGTTGTTGGTCCTTTCGTGAAATGGGGTATCGATTTTATTACATGTAACCCTCACTCGGCCGGGGAGCATGCATATATTATCTTAGTAGTAGATTATTTTACTAAATGGGCCAAGGCGATGCCTACATTTTCGGCTGATGGCAAGACTACTGCAATTTTTGTATTTAATCACATAATTGCTAGGTTCAGTGTTCCCCAAGCCATTATTACAGATCATAGAAGTCATTTTCGAAATGTCATGATGACTGAACTGACAGATCAACTTGGCTTGCACCACGATAGTTCCACTCCATATTATCCGCAAGCCAATGGTCTAGTTGAAGCCATAAATAAAGTTTTAGTCACCATGATTAGATGAATTATTGGTATTCACAAAAAGAATTGGCATTCCATGTTATTTTCAGCACTTTGGGCATACCGAACCTCAGTAAAAACATCAACTGGTTTCACTCCCTTTCAACTCATTTACGGTTTGGAAGCGGTGTTGCCAATTGAATGCAAAATTCCGTCACTGAAATTAGTCGTAGAATTACTCCCAGCTACGTCTGAAGAGGAGAAACGTTTCATGTACTTAGCTCAGCTGGATGAGAATCGACGAAATTCTGTAATAGAAAATGAGGCTCATGTTAAAAGAATAAAAGCTCAGTATGATAGAAGTGTTACCCCTCGAAATTTTTCAGAAGGAGACCTAGTCTTAGTTTATGATCAAGCCAACGATAAGCTAGGAGCTGGGAAATTCGTGCCCATGTGTCATAGCCCTTTCATTGTCAAGCGAAAGCTAGCAAGAGGGGCCTATGAGCTGATAGATTTTGACGGTGTCCCTTTAGATAAACCCAGAAATGGACTTTATGTGAAGAGATACTATGCTTAACTTGGTATGGAGATTTTTTATTAGATTAGCTTTCTTTATTGCTGGTGTGTTTTAGATTAGAAAAGCGTGCTTAGTTTAGAAGTGTGTTTTTATCACTATTCCTGCTTATCTGAGTTTTACTCTTAATATTGTAGATGTCGACGTCTCTTCAAACATACATTGGTTTTGTTGATGGTGCTTATCGTAGTACACGGAACATTTATTCCACAGCTTGGGTTATCTATTCACCCTCTGACGAGTTAGTATCCATGCATGGAGTAAGCCTTGGTCAAACAACGAATAACATTGCCGAGTATAGTGCAGTGATTGAGTTATTATATGAATCCATATCATTTGGGATTCCGAGTTTGATTGTTAGGTTGGATTCTGAACTTGTTGTATTACAATTAAACAGAGTTTATGCCATTAGAAATCCAGTGTTATTACGGTTATTTTTAAGATTTTGTCTCTTGGAACGTGAATTTTATTACATTGAATATCAACATATTCCAAGACATTTAAATACATTAGCAGACATAGTTGCTTCTAGTATGATAAATCGACATTTTCAATAATCAAAACAGTAAAACAAACAACATCAATAATATGTACACAGATAGCCGGTAAATAGTGATATATCATAGTATAAAATGTTTTCTAAAAATATACATCGTCTTCGATCATAGGTTGGAAACACCTTATGATCGACAAAATGATAACACAAAAGTCAAAAATATGAGTCTACAACACGATCATCCCATCACTGATGATGATCACGATAAGAAACCACTACCCGAGCCACCCTACACAGGAACCTCCTAAAAGGTCCTGGAACACCAATCACGTATCTCTGCAATCTGAGTGGGATCTCATCTATGTCTGTCTCTGGAATATCTAGAGTTAGACGCTCTAGATGATGCTCTAAATCAGACAAAATTTCCGCTGATTGGCCTACTGGGGCTGGTGCGGCTGTAACTGGTTGTCTTCTGTCATAAGGCTAGAGATGGGCTGGTCGCCGTTGACCCACATCTACATTCATAAAAACTTTTTGGTTATTAATTGACAAGATGATCAAAAATAAAAAATTATAACTTAGAATTCGTTAAAATTGATTTTACCTGATTCATCCCACTGTTCCCCTGTTAGGAGAGTCATCTCCTGGTCGCCGCGGAAATCTATCCCGGCGTATGGAAAGTCCTCGATGACAAAAATTTGGCGGTTCAGCCAACGAAAATATGAAGGAGGAAATCGAACAATCTCAGCACCCTCAATACCGTGACGGGCCATCAATGCAACCCAACGAACCATCCTAGGTTCTCGGGGTTGACCAGCATCAACAGGAATACTTTGCGGAGCTAACATGGGTACCCTCTCTAGAGAAAAAGTGACCACAATGGATCCATATCCAAATTTATTTATTTTTCCATTTTTCCTAGTCAGTTGGCCTTTTACATTGGCTAACACAGCTTCGCACCAGTTGAAAATGGTGCCTCGAAAATAGTACATAGCAATACGCATCTAGGAACCGGTAGCCACATGCAGTGCGACACTCCCACACAGTCTGGTAACAGTAAACGCAATCACTTTCAGCTCGGGACAGATGATAGTTTTTATATCAATCCGTTTGTCCCTGGGGTCTGCCTCATCATTACATAACTCTTGTCGAAGACTAGTGACAGTTTGGCCACCTGGCTTAGTCCCAAACAAGGAAATTTGTTCGCCCCTCTTGGACAAACCAGTTAGAAAATAAATATCCTCCAGCTCAATTTCAAGCCGGTGGCCGCCAATAATGAAACACTAGTCCTGCACGTTCCACCTGTTTACCAGCCATGTCAGGAGGTCTACCTATGCCCTCATGCCTTGAATGTCCCATAATTTATACAAACCACATGCTCTTAAAGCCTGCATTGTGGGAAAATGGAGCATCGCGGCGTCGTCCACATCCTCAGGCTCACGTTCTCTCCAAATCAACATCTTGCTAATCCTACAATGCATAAAAAGATAAGTTATAACAATCTAATTTGAAAATTTTTGGGCGGCAAATGAAAATTTTGATTTTGAAATTCAATTGCGCGGGGACCGCACTTTTCCTTCGTACACAGTGCGTAGGAATGCACATGTTCTGTAGGTAAAGTGCGGACCCATGACCTTTTTCTACATAGAAAAAGGTCAGGGTCCGCAGGTCTTGTGTGTTGTGCCTGCGGACCCCCGCGAGCGGTTTCTTAAACATATTTTTCCCTTAAAAAAATAAAAACTAAAGCCTAAAAAGAATTGTAAACAGATGCAAAGCAAGATTAAGAGTTCGTGGATTACCTAGGACTGACGGTTCTCGATTTCGTCGGGCGGATCTTCCGGAATCTTCACAGGAACTTTTTTACCCAAAAGCTTCTACTTTTCACTCTGAACTTGAACGGTAAAAATGAAGTTGAAAAAGTCCTTTTTATAATTTTTTTCGAATAGATGAATTTTTAATTTATTTATTTTTCACTTTAAAAAGGGTATTTTGAAAGCATTTTTACTTATTTTAAACAGGTATGTGTAATGTTTCAAGTTTTTGTGCAGAAATTGGATTTTTTAGGAGAATTGATCATTTTTCAACGAAGAGCATACTTTTATCACTTTTTCGGACTCTTTCAAAATTTTACGAAAAAGCGAAACATTGGAGTTCTCTTTTAAGCCCTTTTCAGACTCTCTAAATATGAAAATATTACCGAGTAATTGATTGTTCAAACTCATTAAAGTAAATGAATATTTTCCCTTCAGTATAAGTTTACCCCTTTTACGGACTGAAATGGACTATTTACGAAAAAGGTATACATTGACTAATTACGGTCAATAGAGTTCTCTCCCGCATTATTTTATCCTTTTTCGGGCCCGAGAGACTAAATTTATGAAAAAGTACACCCATGGAGTTTTCTTAAGTTTTTTCTTCTGACTCCCTAAAAATGAAAAACACCGAGTTTCTCCTATACTGGACTCGTTAAAATTTAACATTAAAGGACCTGTTTAATTTTTAACAGGAACGAACCACTCCTTCTTAGGGTTCGAATCTTAAACTAAGTTGGACTCATCCGAAGGATGAGCTTATAAACAAGCAAATGCTATCCTCCTCAATATTGTCAAAAATAAAGAGGTACTTGCCAGAAATGGTGGGGGAAAAGAGAGAAAAATAACTTATTTGTTGTATTTTGATTTTTTGAAAATCTAAGTTAACCACTCTTAAACACGACACTTTCAATTACCTGGGTTGGGAAATCCTTTGCCTAACAGTTAATCGAACCTCATTTGAAAGTCTTCATCCGGTTTTTGGGTATAAGCTTTGGGTCAATTGCTACCAAGCCATCTATAGTGTCGTTATGTGTTCAAGAGGACAGTTCAAATAAACCATTCATCTACAAAATATCTGTCATCCATTTTGACCATCCCTGAGTCAGTCCTTGCCAACATATTTCTTCAAAACTTGATCTATGATTTCGTGTTGTGGGCTTGCCTATGACGGATCACTTTCTATCGACGACAACTCATTATCTAGGAAGTTGATCTAGAAATCGTCAGTACCTTGAAATATGCATGCCTCAATGGCAGGTTTCTCGCTTTTGATGACAGGTTACATCATCGACCTCCGATCGAATGATTCCGTGACATGTTCGACTTCAGCTCATTCATTCACATTTCATGGATTATACTGGGTACTTTGAGAGCCATTGACATTACTGGTGGTTACTCTCACACTTGTTAATAGTTTACATCATTGACTGGTAATCAAGTGGTTTCTACCATGTTCGACTTCGACGCATTTATTCACATGGATAGAATTGTACTAGTTTGAGATGCGGAAATTAAGACCCTGGATCTAGTTTCTACTATCCAGGCTGCAAGTAATTTTTTTATCATTTATACAGTGGACTATTTATAAACAGATGGCTATGTCCATACTGTGACTACACATGTCTATACTGTCATGTACTCAAAATCATTCTTGTATCAGAACAATTTGAATTAGTTTCTAGTTAGTTTTTGATCTGAGTATGGGAATGCCTACCTCAGCGATGATATATATATATTTTGCATTGAATGTTTTTACAGGTTCCGACTGGGGTAACCACAGGATAATCCTTGAAATGATAAAGTACTGCACTCTTCATATATGACAGACTTCAGCATCATTTATTCTAGACTTTGCACTTTAGGGGGCAATCATTGCTACTTAAAGAGTGTCATCACGACATTCTCTTTTATGTGTATGAGCTCATTATTACTCATACTTCTCCTTCCCAAAGTCTAACATAACGCATTCACTCATGTCAAGCCTTGAAAATGAGAGAAAAGTTCTAAAAAATCTCTACTTTGGTGTCGCACTTTCTCTCTATCTTTCCTGAAGTCACTTTTAATGTTCATTTTCACACGCCACGAGCATACTTTATCTATGTTAAAAAGTGCGGACCTAATGAATATTTCGCTGAAACTAATTTCCAAAACCTCAATAAGTGAATTCTAGGAAGCTTCCGGAAAATATCTTGCGGTGATAGAACCGCTCTTATGAGTGCATGTATCCCTTTTGTATAGAACTTGCCCTTGATGTGAGATCTTATCCTCCATGAAGAGAGGATTCTTCCTTCATGGATTTAGACATAAAGCCTCCTCTTTTCCACTATAAAGGAAGCATTGGGTAGCCTCAAAGGGAGTTGAAGCTTTAGAATATTTGAAGTTAAGTGCTGTTGAGATTCAGACTCAGTTAATTAAGACTTTTGTGAGGAAATATTACATACCTCTATTCGTCTTGGTTGGAGGAGTGCAGAGCTTATCAAAGTAAAGGAGATTCCTGCTTCGGACCCTAGAAAGTCCTGTGCAACATCAAGGCTCAGGTTGTAAGGATTTTCTTCTTTTGAAATTAATACAAATATACTCATTTTTCTCAATAAGCTTTCAATCAATGGTTTATTTCATAGATTTGTTTATCACTATAATAAGCATGGTTTATGATGATTTCTATACAGGTGCTATGTAATATTTTTCTTGTTTGTGACTGCAGGTTTACGAGGAAAACTCCTTCAAGAGTGCGAGGGACAACAACTACTTCAAACAAGCGCTGGACAAATGGTAAGCCCTTAACACCTCGATAGAGCTTTTCATAGATCATATATTATTAGAGAAAGATTAGTTTATTTGGCTGTTTGTTGCTAGATACTTTTATTACTAGGGAGATCGGTCTTGTCTGCAAGACAGATTAATCCATACAATAGATATTCAAATACATTTATTTTTGTATTTTGGGAGAATTTATGATTAAATATTAGAAAAATAACATGTATTCACTTATATATATATATATATATATATATATATATATATATATATATATAATTTTGATGAGTTTTGTGACATGTGTAGGCATATTTGAAGATTCCAAGACAGTCATATTTGGCCTCCAAGACTCAAATTCGAAATTCCTCTTCAAACTCTTGAAGATTTGAGGAATATTTGAGGTTATTGGTCAAATACATTTCATGGAGAAAGATCATGGAAGTTTTCATAAGTGTCTCCTATCAAATCTAGGAGAGATTTGTGAGAGGATATGAAGACATGTTAATGGCTAGATGTCAACAGATGGTTGTAATCAGATGAGATATTTGTATATCTTGGATAGATTTATGGATCTACATTTATGAATTAGTTATCTTAGTTTTTGTATAAATAGGAGTGTGTACTCCTCCCCAAAGGTGTGAAAATTTTGGGAGCTATGTCAACGATTCAATGTAGAGTTTTGGATGTTAAGGATTGGTACTATGCTTATGATGAATGAATTGAATATCGTCATAGTTAACTTTGATATGGTTGTTCCTTCATTTGGCGTTTGATCACGAGTTTTCTAAACTTCCACCTCTCATTCACTTTGGTGTGGCCACCTAATGAGTATGGGATATATTATAATTTTTTATTTATTTAGTTTCTTTTATGATTCATTTTAAGTCTTCTAATAAGATGCATTGTTTAGATTCTTTTATTCTAATTCTATTTTTGTTATTTCGTAGGTCAAACAATACTAATTTAATGTCATAGACTAATTTATTTTAAATTTGTTTGATTTTATATTCATACATAGTCATGAATGATTCTAATTTGAAAATTCACACATTAGCAATTTCAATTGATCTCTAAGTAATTTTAGAATAGGCTTCATTTAAATTTCATAGTTCAAGAATTGAATGCTTTCTTAGTATATGATTTTATGCTTCCAAGATTAAATTTACTTTCAAGTTATTAGAAAAAAATCACTTTACTGTTGGTAAAATAGACTTACTTTCATGTCATTAAAATAGATTTATTTTCATGTCAATAGAGTAAATTTAATTTCATGACAATTGTGATTTCAATTTCATATATTAAAATATTTCTTTCCAAGTTCCAAATTTGAGACATTTGAAAAAGAAAGTGTGTGCATACTCTTCTTACACATTTTTCATGATTATGTTTGACATCATTTCAATAGGTTAATTTAATCTTAAATCAAAAGTTGATTCCTAGCATATGTTGTGCAAATATACTTCGCAAGTTCATGAACCCAGGCTTGACAATTTAATGACAAATAATTTAACTAACAATTAAATTACCCAACATTTTGGCAGCATTGTCGGGGAATTATACATAGGTGTTAGCTTTCAATTACATGTCATTCTTAGTTTTATCTAATTCTTAGTTGCATCAAATTAATTTCATTAATTTAGTGCATTCTAGAAGTATATTCATTAAAGGACAATTTCAAAATCTTAAAAAAAAAAAAAAATCAATCCCATAATCACCTATCGCCCCCACATCATGAGTTCTTATTTTTTTAGGTAGAATAATACCAGGTGATAGAGGGAGTGGAAGAAATAGATGGAGATGAGGAATATCCTTTTGGATTTCCCATTCAGGATACCAACATGAATGTGTGCATGAAGAACATTTCTCCATATGTACTTCCCAACTTCCATGGTATGAGATTAGATGACCCAAAAACCTTTCTTTTTAAATTTGAAATACTTTTGAGATCTTATGCTTACTTAGATACCCAAAAATTGAAATTATTTTTGGAAACAATGAAGTATAAAGCTCTTGAATGTTTCATGATTTTAGGGACTAGTTCAATAAGATCATGGAATGATATGAAAAAAATATTTCTAGAAAAATATGAAGACTATTATATACATCGTGATCTTAGAGAAGAAGTTTTTAAAATGATTCGTTAAAAAGATGAGAGATTGGAGGATTTGATGGTAAGACGGAAAAATTACACAATTCAGGATCTAATATATTAAAAACCATCTTACTTAGATCTATCAGGGATGAGTGGATAAATATCGTTAATAATATGAGTAAAGGTGATGTTTCTCAATTAGCATTTGAAGACATTTTTGAATTATGTAAGAACATGTCAAGAGGGAAAAAAAACTATGGCAACTCCCATCAAGATCTAGTTATGGAAAGAGTAAGTAAGTTGGAATCAGAGTCAGTAAGTCAAAATAAATTTGGAAATTTGCTATACATTCTTGGAAATTTAAGTAAATGAATAGAGATGTTGAAAATGAATAAAGTTGAGCATGTTGATTTGCATAAATTTCCACTTGATAACATTGAATTTTTTTTTACCTGTGCAGAATCACATGCTACTAAATATTTCCCATCATTACCCAGGTTGAAGGAAATTTACTAAAGGGACAAAGGAACAAATCAAGTACCAGCGCAACTTTGTTAGGAATCTCAAATAATACAATGGAAGCCTCATCAAACTGGTAAGATGAAAAATCCTAATTCACAATTTCATCATTATGTACAAAAATATCAAAGTAATTGGAACACACCCTTGCATTGGCAACAAGATTGGAAAGGGCCTTATGTAAGAAATCCGCCATATCCTCATTATTTTTCTCATTATCCTCAATAAAAATCCCAATTTTATCCATACTATTCACCTCCACCACAACCACATCGAAAAATTATCTCATCATCATCTACTCAAACACTTCAAAGATCCATTCCCACTCCACTACCTTCACAACCATTTCCGAACTCCAAGAATAAAATATCTCAACCCACTTACAATGTTGAGGCACAAAATTATCAAATAAACCCTCCTGTACTAGATGATATTTATCTTATATCATGAAGGCTATTGCAAATAAAATATTCTCTTGATGTCATTGAAGAAAAACATCTAGAAGAAAATGATCCAAAAAAGACCAAAGAATCATGGACCACATCTTATGAAAAGAATCCATCAAATATTTTATGCATCCAAGAGATTGGCCATGCCATAGTAGAAGATATGAATGGCATGATAGAAGAATACATACATAATGATATAGATAAACAAATGAACCAAAAGCATCACAACTACATTGAAATTTGGTTCCAAACAATCATTAAGCTATACCATCATTCTTTTCTTCAAAAGTTCTTGTCAACATTTCAATCAAAACAATTAGACTCTCATATTTTGGTATATCGTAAGAAAGATATTTAAAATATGCATATAAGTTTATTTGTCATCCTATTATGCACATTTTTCCATTAGAAGTATTGTTTCACTTGATAAAAACTTTTCTTGCTCAAAATAGAATATGATAGAATAAAGGAATAAAACCATGCTTTTGCTTTTGAATTTTTGTTTCAATTTCATTTTCTTCAAAATTTTCATTTAGTGGTGCGGTAAGAGCCACCTCATTCACTAACCATTTATTACGCCGTAAGGCGTTATTATTTGAAAACAACTTTCCTACCTACCCATGTGTACTATTGTTGATCGTCAGATCTATTGTTAGACGATTGAAGAGTGCACAGCCATAGATTAAAATACAGTTAAAAAAAATGAAACATAAATAAAACCTTAATATTCATCCTCCTTTCCGACCTAATTGCCACATTTTCTGCAAAGAAGGGGCAGCTGGAACAAATCCTTTGCTGTAGGATGAGCGACAGATCTTTGCTGGAGGAGGAATGGCAACTTGGTAGTTATTACTTAGTTGCAGGTAGTTTTGAGATTTTCTTTTAAATCTGTTTCTTTCAATCATCCTACATCTATCTCTTCTGTTCTAGTGATTTGTTCCAGTGAAGAATTGAAGAATTTGTTCCAGTGAAAAAAGCTTTTGTGTCTGATTGCTGCTGAAGTGAAGTCATCTTCTGTGTATCAAGGCTGTTGCTGAACTCTAACACTCCGAAACTTGCTGAACTCTGCCATTCCGAGACAGAGATGAGAAATTGAAGAATTTTTTCCAGTGAAAAAAGTTGTTGCGTCTGCTGCATCTTATTGTTGCGGAAGTGAAGTGATCTTCTGCATGTCAAGGCTGCTGCTGAACTCTTCCACTCCGACACTTGCTGAACTCTGCCATTCCAAGATAGAGGTGAGAAGCTAGAGCTCATGTCATTGTCAAATCTATTTGAGCCAATGCTGATTGGCAGTTCTTATTTTTCTTTAATGCTCCTTAACTATGAACCAACTATTTTGTTGTGCCCAAAATTTGATGGAAAAAATTAAATATAGGTACTATCAACATTGTTCATTTTTGCTGAGCTATGTGTATATTTTCCAAGCAATATTCTCGCCATGTGGAAGGCTCTTCACCCTATTCAGGCCAAGTCTCCTAAGAATCCATGGTTCGATTGCGTTGATAACTATCTTGTCAAAGTCCCAATGTGTTAGACCCAGAAAATATCTAGGTGGGCTACTTCGTTTTCACATCACAGTTAGATTTCATGAATCCCTAATCTCTTATACTATGTTTTCCCATCCCAATTACTTCATGAATCCATAACCACAATCTTTAGTTTTCAATCATTCCAAAGGCTTGTTTGATTTAACTGCTTTCATTTCAGAGGATAAGGGTTTTCATCAACATCATCCTCGGAGATCACCTCCAATAGCCAACCAACTGTTTTGTTGTGCCCAAAATTTGATGGAAAAAATTAAATATAGGTACTATCAACATTGTTCATTTTTGCTGAGCTATGTGTATATTTTCCCAGCAATCTTCTCGCCATGTGGAAGGCTCTTCGCCCTGTTCAAGCCAAGTCTCCTAAGAATCCATGGTTCGATTGCATTGATAACTATCCTGTCAAAGTCCCAATGTGTTAGACCCATAAAATATCTAGGTGGGCTACTTCGTTTTCACATCACAGTTAGCTTTCATGAATCCCTAATCTCTTATACTCTGTTTTCCCATCCCAATTACTTCATGAATCCATAACCACAATCTTTACTTTTCAATCATTCCAAACGCTTGTTTGATTTAACTTCTTTCATTTCCGAGGATAATGGTTTTCATCAACATCATCCTCGGAGATCATTTTGATTATTGTTCAGTTTGACTTAAGGGGAAATCCAAAATAGGTGAATCTAAGCAACAGAAACTTATATTAGATAACGCTTTGGTTATTGAACTTCAAATGACCTCCACGTTACAATAAACAGGGTATAGTTATCTATACAATATTCCAGGTTGCAAATGGTGGTTTGATAACTTATATTGAAGTTCAAATGACCTCCACGTTATAATAAAGACGGTATACTTATCAATACAATATTCCAGGTTGGACTTCCATACATCGTTGTTTCTTGTCCTGAAGTGACCAATTTTCAATATTCCAAGTGTTCATATTAGAGATGATAAGGAAGGAATATCGGTAGCCAATATTTCCCATGAAATGAAAGCATTTAATGACTACAAGAAAGAGAAATCCAGAGAGCCTGTGTCCCCTGAACTCAGACAGTCCTGTCCTGAAGTGACCAATTTTCAATCTTCCAAGTGTTCATATTAGAGATGATAAGAAAGAGAATCCCAGAGACAAGAAATATGTATCCTTCAGCACTCATGTGGTTTGTTTGTCTGGGACAACAATCCAATGGACATGGATGGGTGATGGAATAACCTCCAATAGCCAACCAACTGTTTTGTTGTGCCCAAAAATTGATGGAAAAAATTAAATATAGGTACTATCAACATTGTTCATTTTGCTGAGCTATGTGTATATTAGGGTGCTCACCTTTTCCTGAAAACAAACCAATTCATAGTTATCATTATATAGCATTTCCTCCTATTTTCCAAGCAATCTTCTCGCCAAATATTTCATCCTATGTCCCTTGAACTAAGACATACCTCTTTATTTGAGAGCCATCTATAACACCAATTTTCAATCCTTTTTTCAATCCTATTTATGATCCATGACCACTCTTGTGGATGGTAACAATTTGACTTAAGAGGATATCCAAAATAGGTGAATCCATTATAATACCATGTGAAACTAGGGAGTAATTCTTGGATTGAAATTATTTTTGTTGATTTTAATAAACATATGAATAATGAGTAAATTAAGTTATTGGTAATAGGTATAAATAAACCAAATCATAGATGTTGCCCCTCTCAAAACTGCTGACCCATCCACCAACACTCCTCACTCTCCCGTCTCCTAGATGTGGGGAGGTTTCCTTCAATGCATAATCTAAAGGCTGGGAAGAAACAATATGCATTATCACTGGCCTTGGTTGAGGCCTATTCTCTTCAAAAATAAACTTTCCTGGTTGTTGTGTGGTCTGTTGTTTATGGATATGCACTTGGCTGTGTGTTTGAATGTCAACCCACCAATTGTATGCAGGATTCTATGAAAATTTCATAATACTACTTTCATAATGTATATGAGAGAATGTATATTCACACCATACCTTAATGTTTGCCCTTAATTTTGGCCTTGAGATATCTTTAACTTCTTAGGCTCAAAATATTTGAATGGGTCCTCAAAGAAATACATCATTTTTTTGTAGGGCCTAATGTGCATGCCCTTGACTAGGAAACCAGTGCAATGAGTAGGTTTCATGTAGTGGAAATGTGTTTGTATCCCTAAACATGGTCAAAGGAGTAAATAAAAACAGTAATCCCTAATTGAACCCTGCTAAGCTTAAGCACTATGAACAAAGACTTCACATAGCAAGATGAGCCACCAATATGGGTTGTTTCCCCAAAATTTGAATATGAGCGCTATTAATATGTTTCACACAGCAAGAAAATCTTGACCTTCACCAAACCCCTTTTTTAAGTGTGCTAGGGATTGCACAGATGATTTCCTCAGTTCGGTGTTGTTCGTGTAGGTGTTATCTTAAAATCTTCTTTGAAAGGATCAATAGGTTACTTCCATGCATGTGACTTCATTAGCCTTCAAAGCTTCAAATCTGCTGGAGAACACTGCTGGAAGGAAAATTCGTTTGCTGCCGGTGTAATCCTCTTAACATTGATTGTTTAAAGGGTCAAAAAACTGGTGCATTTATACCTATTTAACACTCCTCTTTACCACTTGTCAAGGGGTCTGCAAATCATGTTGGAAATATCTTTAGTACATGATAATTGTCCTGCCAAAATCCAACAAATACTCAAATACTCTACAATATTGATATCCAGTAATTGCAGTGTTGAGCATTACCAACTGAATATATCATAAGTATTAGATAATGTTGGTGTGTAGAGTCTAATATAAAATTTTAAATTGTGACTCTTGCGGTTTACCATTTAAGTATTTGATTTCAAACTAAGTTGCATGGTGTGAGAAACTATAGGTTACCAGCACAGTTTTAATATATGTGTGTATTTATTCATGAATCTGTATTTGAATTTTAAATTATAATGTTAAAACTTAAAACTTAAATGTTTTCTTTCAAATTTCTACCAAGCATGCCTACTCACCACCTTCTCTTTTCAGCACTCAAGTGGAATCCTCAAGTAGGAACCCCAACAATCAAAATGTGAAGCTATGACTCTACATGGATTTTTGATCAAGACTAGTAGCCCCATCTCCTTCAACTACTTCAGGGCCCTAAAAAATTAGATAAAGAGGATATGAATGTAAACACTATAGATCCTTTCTCAACTTTTCTAATGAAGGTTGTCTCATGGACTATCCATTATTAATGTTGTTGACATTCTTTTTCTACAAGGAGTTAAGCATCAAAATGTCATCTCCTTATATTTCACAAACTGCCAAGGTTTTTGGTCTTTTGATATAGAATAGAAAGAGCACTATTACCAATATCACAAGAACTATGAATCCAAAAAGTAGAACTCAAGGAACTTTCAAAAAAAAAATCACATGCCTTTCTGAAAAGTAGCTAAAATTTTGAACCTAAATTTCTTAACCACGCTGTTGATTTTTTACTACCCCTTTTAAAATAGGCCTCTTCCACCTCCTAAATAAGGGATACTTTGATAAAAAATTTCCATGTTTCTCCTAGGCATGTGGATTTACCATTTTTCCTTGAAAATTATTAAAATCCATAAAGAGTAGTTTTGTTTTGGAAATATTTGCTTAACCTTTAACCCAAAATGCACAAAATTTTCAATTTTTTACAGTGCATTCTTTTCAAACGTGCTTTTTACCATTTTATCACAAAGTACAAAAATTATTAAAGAGTGTCTTTTTCAAAGGTACAATTACCATAGGCTTCCTCTGTTTTCTCATCTTTCCCAAGTCAGTATATTCGTGTTCCAGCAACTCTTTAGAAAACAGAGCTTGTGGTTTTCATCAATTGTTGAACTCTTGGAAATTACAGATTTGAAAAAGAAAAAAAACATCATTCCATAGTGGGTTTTTGCTTTGAATTTTGAGTGTCATTGTCTTCAACATCTAGTTTCCAACCTGCACCTTGACATAGAAATCAGGGAAACGCCCCTTGTCACTTGGAAGCAAATCTTGACCTTCAATAACACCTGAATTGTTTCTATCATTAGAAACTAAAAAAATAATATTGTATACTACACCTAGATGGTTTTGCTCTCTAATATTCGGAGTTTCAAAGGCATCTAAAATTGGAGGATATTCAATGTAGAAATCAAATACCCCTGAAATAACATAGAGGCATTGAACGAAATAGTATGAGGTGCAGAGCTAAAAGGGATTAGCGGAGGTCTGTGACCTTGAAAGAAGGGATGGTAGGGAATGTATAGAGAGAGGATTTGTAAGAGAAAAAATATGGGTTGAATTTTTATTTAATACCATAGGCTTCCTCTTCTTTCTCATCTTTCCCAGGTCAGTTTATTCGTGTTCCAGAAACTCTTTAGAAAACAGAGCTTGTGGTTTTCATCAATTGTTGAACTCTTGGAAATTGCAGATTTGGAAAAGAAAAAAAACATCCTTCCACAGTGGGTTTTTTATTTGAATTTTGAGTGTCCTTGTCTTCAACATCTGGTTTCCAAGTTGCACCTTGACACAGAACTCAGGGAAACGCCCCTTGTCACTTGGAAGCAAATCTTGACCCTCAATAACATTAACCCTCACATACCACAACTTCGGAGAGATATATACCTTGGATCGAATGTTTACCAATCCATCAATGTTTCTTGTCCTCCAGCTTATACCACTGTATCTTGAGTATATCTATCAAAATTAAACTTCATCATACCTTAACATTGGCCTTGAAATCATGTGATGCATCCTTCCAATTTCTTTTTCATTTACTCTTACTCTTGGGTGGAATACAATAAATTACACCACTAGGAAAAAATACAAATATGTGATGCATCATTCCCCTTTCATTTTATTCCATTCATTAAAGAGAAATTGATAAACTAAAGAAATCTACCGAAAAATCTAAGGAAGATAAAATTAGATTAGATAACGCTTTGGTTATTGAACTTCAATGACCTCCACATTACAATAAAAAACTTTAATGGCATGAATTTCAAGCTGACATTGTTCAAAGTATTATTCAAGCTCACATTGTTCAATGTTTTATTCAAGCTACAGGATTTCGGTGGATAATTTGTTACTGTGACGTATACTTTTTTCGTAAATAATAAATCATCAATTCTATTGAATAAGAAAGTAGTATTGAATGAAATCATTGGTGTCTAATAATATCCACTACCTTAATAACTCCTCCATCATTTAATAAAGAGTGAATATTATTATAGGTATGATATATTTAAGTTTGTGTCCTTCCTCCCTTACACATAAGTCTAAGTGTGAATTGTTATAGGTGTATATTAATTGCTAATTAATTTCAAGGCAAGGGCATGGGAATTTGTTACTTTCATATTTTTTATTTATACAAATTTCTTTCATGAATGCTAAAATGTTAAGAAAACAATCCACCACGAAGTTATGTGTCTTTAACATTTGAAAAAATTGCACTACTAAGTTACATGTATTTAAGATGAAAAAAATAGTTGAATTCAAATTATGTCACCAGATCCATTGTTATTTTAATTACTTCTTTTAAATTTTATTTTGAGACTTGACTGAATAATAATTACAATTTCATATTAATAAATTGAAGAAATATTATTTTTCTATGTTTTGTACAAGATTCTTTCTAACATCATCAACATTTTTATGATTTAGTTTTTAATATTCAACATAATCATTACTTTTAACTTAACTAAGATTTACATACAAATGATCCATAACTTTTATATATTAAAATTTAGATTAATTTACAAAAACTAACTTTTCAAGAAATAACTATAGCTTCATCCATGATTTTCACAAAAAACTTTAGTTTTACATATAGCCATATTTTTTTTCAGTCATAGACATCAATATTTTTTAACTTACATTTACCTAATAATGATCCATTTCGGCTCTCTTTAACTTCTCATGTAGTTCTATAGGAATCATAATTATACATCTAACTCAAAACCACATATAAACAATTTTAATTATTCTTTTATCTTTGTTTTCAGAAAATGACAACAAATATTACTGAGAATGCTATTTCCTCAATGCTCTCGGGGAAAATTCATATTCAACCATTTCTACAAATCGTTGAACTTGAACGTATTACATCAATGCAAAGTTCAACAATACGATATCGCACCGCCATCTCTAATGGCACACATATGAAGCACCTTATGCTTCCAATAACTTTCAATGACCTCGTTGAAGCAAGCTTTCTTCATAAAGGTTCAATTATACATGTTAAAAATTGGACTACTTCAACTATTGGTCCATCAATGTAAGTTTGTTACAAAATTATTATTTAAACTTTACATATTTCCTTCATATGACTTTGAACTCTAACAATTTCTCTTATTACTATCATTTACCATGTAGGTCTATAACGCTACTAGACTTCGAAATTTGTACTACATCTGCACCTTTATTTGGTATTCCAAAAAATCTGAGTATCCCAATCACTTCTCAAGAAGAAGATCCGTCGTCATCGAACCAAAAACCTTCATCGAAAAGGCACTGCACCCTTGCTGAAATTCCTACTGCATCCATTACACCAGTCAAAATTCCAATCAAAGCAATAAACCCTCACCATTAAAACTGGTGCATAAAAGGATATGTTCAAAGAAAGACACCTCTTCGACAATTTCAAAATCCATATGGTCCTGGTAAAGTGTTTGGCTTTGACCTCTATGATACAGAAGGTGGGGAAATACACATTACATGTTTCAATAATGTTGTCGATTCTTTCTTTGATAAAATCCAAGTTGGAAATATGTACATTGTCTCAAAAGGCAATGTGAAAATGGCTAATAAACAATACAACCACTTAAAAAATGAGTGGGAAATTTTTTTAAATGCTACATCTACCATAGATCATGTTTCCAATGAAAAAATATCCAACCCAACGGTGCATTTCAATATAAAATCAATCAATGATATCAGAACAACAAACGTGAACTCCATTGTTGATGTTCTTGGTATTGTTACTAGAATTTCCAATCCATGCACCATACATAGAAAAGACGGCTCATAAGTTACAAAACAAACAGTAAATCTTCAAGACATGTCTGGATATAACATGGATGCAACCTTTTGGGGAGGTAATTTTGATGGAGTATCAAAAGAAATTTCCAGCTTATGTGCTACAGGAAATAATCCCATCATAACAATCAAGTTCGCTCGTGTTGCTGAATTTAATGGAAAAAATGTCATTACTGCAACAAGATCAATTATTCTTGTAGATCCTGACATCGAAGAGGCTAATATCCTAAAGTCATGGTTTATAAAAGAAGGTTCCACTACAATTTCTACACCACTGACAAAAAGATATTCACCTTATTTTGGCCATCAACCCAAAAAAAGAACGATTGCGGATATTTAAAATATCGAGTCCTCAGTTATACCTGTATTCTACCAAGTCAAGGGAATAATAAAAAAGGTATGGATGGACAATTTGTACTACATATCATGCCCATCTATTGTTGATAAGAAAAAATGCATGAAGAAACTTATTCCAAAGAATGCAAGCACATGGTATTGCCCTAAATGCAACACCGAAGTAACTGACTGTGATTATAGATACTTATTAAAGATATATGTACAAGATCACACTGGTTAGTTGCTTTCAACAGTTGATTTTAAAGACGCAGCATCTACAATTATTGGAGTTAATGAAAAGGACTTCTATTTGTTATCCGAGGATCCTGATGTAATAAAAGAAATTGTCTCCAAATCACTCTGGACAGATCACATCTTTACACTATCAGTGAAGACAGAAACATTTAGAGACATACCACGCTTGAAATGTGTTATCATCAAAGAAGAGAGCTTGCAATTCTCAACAGAATGCAACAACATCCTTCAAGTAATCAATAAAATCTCAATATCATAGATAAATATGATTACAAGTACTTTTGCATTATTCCTAATTTGTATTATCTTATTTTAAAAATAAGCTTATAAACCATATTCTTTTATATGCCTTTCCAAATATATCTCTTATTCTTTACTCATATGTTTTCCAACAAAACATCTAATTCTATGTAATTTCATTTAAGGTAATTCACATTACTTTAACTTTTTCCCTGTTAACAAATCAACCAACTTTACACATTACATATCCAATTACATTCATGTACATCTCTAAAATACTTAAATATAATCTCAAACATATTGTTATCAACACGTTACACATCTTATTATCTTCCTCTATAGCTTCAAATTACTAAAACCTACTTTCAAACACATTGTTCTAATAATATATTAACAAAAATAAATTGTAAACTTCAATTTCTTTTTTCCCAATCCATACAATAACATGGTTGTTGTCTTTCCAACTAACATTGTCTCTCCATCTCTCTTTCATGTAGGTGCATTGACTTGTCGAAATGAACCAAATTTACATATTACATATCCAATTACATTCATGTACATCTCTAAAATACTTAAATATAATCTCAAACATATTGTTATCAACATGTTACACATCTTATTATCTTCCTCTATAGCTACAAATTACTAAAACTTACTTTAAAAGACATTGTTCTAATAATATATTAACAAAAAAAAAATTGTAAACTTAAATTTATTTTTTCCCCTTCCATACAATAACATGGTTGTTGTCTTTCCAACTAACATTGTCACTCCATCTCTCTTTCGTGTAGGTGCATTAACTTGTCGGAATGTCTACTACTTCTAATGATGAACGTGAAGGAAGATACTATGCAACAAATAAAGAACAAATAAATGCACTTCGATGTGAAGCTTATCATGCTAAAAAAGCCTTCAAATATTTCCAAACAAACAAAAGGCAAAAGAAAACTCAAAATTCATCGTTAAGATCATACGATGGAAATTCACAATTTCCATCAAACAATTCTCACTCTGAAAGCAATTCTCTTTCCCAATTTACAAGTTGACCATATTCTTAGCAAACAACTCTACCAAATTCATCCAAAGCTCATTCTCCACCACCCTCCATTCCACATCCTTTAAACAACGCTCATAATAATGATGCTCAAACAAATTCATCCATACCTCATTCAACCCCTCCCTCCATTACACATGCTTTCAACAACGTTCATACTAATGATGCACAACGTGAATTCTGTGCAAGAATTGACAGGCTTGCACCTAAATCACCATGCTCCATTTGTCTTGAATCCTATCCTAGAATCCATATCCGCATTTCGAACCAAATCTATCGTTGCTACAGATGCATGTCTGAAAAAACATTCATAATTTCTCATTATCAAACAACATGGACCCTGGTCCTCAACCACCTGTCTTGGCTGCTCTTTCACAAATATAAGAAATGCTTATTGCTAGGGTTAACCCTATCCTCCAAGTAACACATGCACGTGGTGGCCAATATAAATACACTGGCCACACAATTTTCTTTTCGCAAGACATTACAGAAACAACATGCATGTTTCCACGACGTGTTGAAGACTTTGATATTTTAATCTTTACCTGTCAAAGTAATGACCATCAAGCTTATGATTTCATTGTAAGTAGACATCGAGTTCTCGCCACATTAGAATACAAATTGACAAATGATCCGTACTATAGGAATGCTCACATTGATAACAATGCACTAGCATCCTTACCAGAACTCCCAACCAATATCTCCTCATCCCTTCACCATTCCAATACCACAGATCCAACTACTCAACTGTCAATTGAAACACAAATTTTCCCCACTGAAGATTCCGTAGACCAATACCCACACCATACATCATCATTCATTCCCGCCATTCCTAATAGAAATACAAAAATCCAAGAAATACAGCATTATTTACATGCATACAACCACCATTCTACTACTACAATACCAATAAGCTTATCCCCAATCAATGAATACAACATAGAAGGTCTCCTCTCTATGGCTTTCCCAACCTTATTCCCCACAGGATCTGCACTACCTAATCAACCAAGAATAAAGACAGTGCAGTTACATGAATATGCACTTCACCTTCTGCATTACCACGATAACAGATTCGAAAAGCACCCTCGCTTTCACTACTACATATACAATCTGATGATGCATCATCACAGTCAAGCAAAAGCATCCTTTTTTGTAAAAAAAAAAATCGAAGATGGCTTCCCAACATCAATCCATGAATTGAACATCTGATAACAACAATTTCTAGACGACAAATTGGCAGAACAAGTGATGTGCTTCGGTAGCTCTCTACGTGGCACAAGATATTTTTGGCACAAAGCTAAAAATGAACTGACAGACATGATATCTCAACTCGGCCGCCCAACATTCTTCTTCACATTAAGTGCAGCTAATACAAAATGGTCTGATCTTCATGCAATCATGCCAGGAATTCCACCTCCTGATGTTGGAAAACAACACAAATGGAGGAATGATAACATTATCTCTAACCCCCACTTAACATCACTATATATGCACCACAGATTCACAATATTTCGTGAAGTTATCTTGGAGAAACACTTGCAAACAAAAGACTACTAGTATAGGTATGCACTCTACCACATTACTTTCATAATTCTCTATACATCAAACTCTTTATAATTCAAAATTTTCTAACAAAAAAACATCCTTCACAAGTATGAATGGCAACATAGAGGATCAGCGCACATTCATGGCTTCCTCTGGATGCACCTGATATGGAAACTCTTAATTGGGATAACATAGAAGAAGTTGATAGTACTGAAAAGTTCTTCGACAAATACATATCATCTTGGAACCCTCGGCTTTCTATAATTTCTAACCAATCAATTTCTCAAACAAATTTAGAATACCCTTGCTTATTGTCCACGTCAGATATTCTTAGAAACAATCCTTTTAATGATTATGTCCAACTTATCAATTGCATTGAGAGACACACAAAATGCATTGAAAACACATGCCTCAGAAAAAAATGCTCCTCATTCGAATGTCGATATAAATCACCTTGGAAATTACATGCACATTCCTCCTTGTTCATTGACTCCAATGGCCACAAAACATACACTCCCGCTCGCAATGATGATCGACTAAATACATATAACCCTACCATCCTATCTATCTAGTGTGCAAATATTGATTGCCAACCAGTTCTCTCAATCCATGTCGTTCAGAAATATATTGCGAAATATGCATCCAAAGCAGAAAAAAATCCGAAACATTCCATGACATGCTACGTAGAATTGTACTCACTTCACCTAATGTTGACCTAGCAACATCTTCATTTCGAAAATTCCTTGCAGAAAATTTTGTCGATCGTGACATAGGAGCACAAGAAACCTATCATATGATACAGAAATTACCACTAACATTATTTATTCGCTCCTTCTTCCCTTTAAATTTAATCCAACAAATCTATATGTGCCTTCTAGAAAAAAACACCACCACTCCTCCATCACCACACTTCATAGATACATACATCCATCGACCATCTACCTTAGAATCCACATCACTTATAGAAATAGCAAGATCATGGTCATATGATCCCCGTCATAAGACAAACAAATGGAAACAAAGATTCGAGCAAGAAATTCTTCGTATCATACCACGCTATTCCTCAATACCATCCACAACTGAATCTTCTTATGTTGACTTCTGTAGAGTTGAACTTATGCTTTACAAACCATTTCTCCATATTGCCAGTGACATAGGAAATTCTGCTGAAGAATTTATCAGAAATTGGCAAGCATTTCGTCCATTTTACAAACCTTAGCATCAACACAGGACACTACCTGATATCAATCCTCCTACAAATGATAACACAACTATTCATGAATTCCATCCTTCAGAAACCATGGACCTAAACGAATGGGAATTATTCTCTCAGTTGTACCCTACAGACGAACTGTTCATAAATGACCTTCAAATGCTTGGTCTTCATGATTTTGATGACAACCATAACTGGAATGATACAACTATCCCATTTCATCTCCAAGAAATAGGCACACATTTCATTGAGAATAATCGCTCTGTCCATCGCATTATTCAAACAAATATAGATACTCTAATGTGCCTTAGCTCATTATCTTCAATGCAAAAAAAATCTCTAGATATTATTTGTGCTCACTCCAATAATAAGGATATCTTACCTGCTCTGCGAATGATAATACAAGGCACTTCTGGAACCGGGAAATCCCTTCTTATAAATTACATCAAAGAAATGCTCATAGCACTTGCTGCCTCAAAACCTTCACCGATCATGCTCCTAGCCCCTATAGGTGTTGCAGCATTCAACATACAAGCATCGACAATCCATGCCACTCTCCACCTTCCAATAAAAGATCTTACACCATTAGAAGGAAATTCTCTTGCAAAATTTCAAGAAGAACTAAAGCATATTAGGTACATACTAATCGATGAAATAAGCTTCATTGGACCTAAGCTTCTTAACCAGGTTGATGAACGTCTTCATGAGGAATTTCCATTAAAGAGAAACTTTCCATTCGGCAGTTGTTCCATTATATTAGTTGGTGATCTCAGCTAGTTACCACCCGTCAAAGACATACCACTATATGTAGGGACAAGTCATGGAACCGCATTATGGAACACATTCACAACAGTCATCACATTGGACAAAATATTTCATCAAAAAGGTCAGAACAGTGCTCAAGTTACTTTCAGAAACGTCCTCCAAAATATTAGAAGTGCAAATCCAATAGTTGAGCACTACAACATCCTTATGACGCGAATAAACTCTTTCTTGTCTGAAGATGAAATACATTCTTTCCATGATTCTATACATCCATTTCCAAAAAATTCTCAAACATTGGATCATAACAAGAAAGTGATAAAATATTTAAACACTCCAGTTGCAAGATCAATCACAGAATACAACACCACATATTCTACATTCTCTTCAGACGAAGAGCAACTAGAGCCAATTGTATACCTCTGCAAAGGGAAAAAAGTAATGTTGACTTTCAACCTTTGGGTTTTAGCAGGGCTTGTTAATGGTTCCCTCGGGGAAATCATATCCATCTTCTACAAATAATCAACTTCACCTCCACAACTTCCAACATTTGTAGTCGTTGAATTTCCAAAATACATCAGGCATGCTTGGGATGAAACAAACCCCACTCACTTGTCGATTCTAGCAATAAAAAGAAACAATCGTACACAAATTCCACTAAAAATGGCTTGGGCATTAACTATACATAAATATCAAGGTATGACTCTACCAAAAGCAACGACAAACATTGGAAAAACTGAACGACAAGGCCTCACATTCACAACAATTTCAAGAGTCCCTTCACTACAGAATCTCTGAATTTTCCCTGCATTCAATTTCGATCGTTTCATGAAAATGAAAGACAACAAAAATATTGCTCACAGACAACAAGTAGAAGAACGTCTCCGTTCAATGTCTCCTACAGATGACCAACTCCATTCCATATGCTAACATCTCCAAAAGGTTTCCACATATCATCAGCTCCATAATATTTTCATCACGTATCATTTCTACCTATTACCAATAACTTAATTTACTCATTATTAATACATAGTTTAAAATATTAAATTCGTTATATAATTCTTAACTATTTCCTTCTAACATTTTCTATCTTTTGAAACAGAACACATAGACTCAAAGATATCACAGCTACAAAGCCACTGCATTCCATATATAACATCTCCTAAAGGTTTCCAAATATTATCAACTCCAGAATATTTTAATCACACAACATTTCTACCTACTAACATTAACCTGATTTAGTCATTATTAATAAATGGTTCAAAATATACATTCTTGATATATGCTTAGCTATTTGCATCTAACAATTTTTTTGTTTTGAAACAGAAAACATGGACTCCCAGATATTGCAACTACAAAACTATAGTGCAGAGATAGATACAACAATTCATTCATTGCAAGAGATACAAAAAAGATTCCTGCCAATGCCAAATCCAAATGTGCCACGATATAGACTACGACCAACTATAGATTTATTACTTAAAATAAAATCTACTATAAAACGTATGGTCCACATACACGAATGAGATAAATTGAGAAAAGAAAGAGCAGAATGGCAATCCAGAAATAGGCACCTGCAATTCAGAATAAATATCCAATGGTGTTCAGTCTGCCATCGATCGACCTGCATCTACGACTGAACGTTTCCAATTACCCATATTACAGGTAACTTCAATTTCAATCAATATAATTTCTTTATGATAGAGTTCACACAAAACCTCATTGTAGTCAACTTGAACAAGTTAATTTCCATTTTAAAAAAAAATATGTATTCTTATAATTTTCCAAAAAAAAAATCTCTTTCCAGGTTGCTTATTACATCAGCATATCTCCTAATTCTTCACCAAGCTCAGCATCAATCATTTTGTTCATGATACACTTGTAATCTTTTACAAAAAATAACAATTTCATTGCAAAATAGTAACATGCAATGTACATTTCTACAATTGCACACTCTTCAAAATTACATTTCAAACGTTGTACATTCTTAAAATGTCACATAATAGAAATCAATTGCCATCAACTAACCTTTCCATTACATCTTTTACTTAATTCAACAATATAATATTGTATTCTTTTCAGTATCATATTATTATAATATTAAAAATCCTAATAAATATAAAAAACTTCAATAATTCATTTCAATATTTTTACATTTCAATAATTCAAAAAAAATATTGTTTTAAATAAGCACAATATCTTTGACAAATTCTACCATAACTTTCTTTTCAACTATGAAAATGCAATGTCTACTTCAAACACTATGCATTCTATATACATATCTCCAATGACATTATAATATAACTTTCTTCTCAACTATGAAAATGCAATGTTTATTTCAAACATTATACATTCTATATACATATCTCCAATGACATATATATATATATATTAAGATTTACAAGAGAAGGATCTATGTGAATAAAGAGAACTATTAGAGTGTCAAAAGCGACAATTTGAGGTCTGAAATCAAATTCTTTTTATATTTATTTTCAAAATTCAAATTTCAATTACATAAAGAATTATTGAGTATGATTCTCTTCTTGCGCCTAGTGCGACCTAGAAGATCAGAAATGAAAATTGGATAAGTTAGCTTTGAAATTTCACAAGTAAAATCATAAATTTGAAAAATGACTAGGAAATCTAAATCTACTATTGAATCTAAATTTTGCTCTAATTTTGATCTTCAATTCATAATAAAACTTGTCTCAAAACTTCTTAAACAATTTATCTAAAAAATATAAGACCTAATTAAAATTTTCTTTAAAAAATTAAAAATAAATCCATCATTTTTTTAAATTCAAATAAACTAAATTTATTTAAAAATAAATTAGTTTTAGTAGATTTTTGGCTTCTGTGATCCATCAATAAATTATGAAGAAATCTTTCGGTAATAATCACATTATCATGAACAAAGTCGACACGTTTCGAACCAACCAGTGTGGTTCATCATCAAGACTAGGTGAGAGATCAGATCAGTCGTTAAGTTTAAATAGATGTAGGAGCAACAAAGAAAACTGTTATAACAGCTAATTTGACTATGAAATCCAAAACGGTTAGTTCTAATAATTAAAACAAAATAATAAAAATAAAAATAAAAATAAAAATAGTTCCACTAATTTAAATATTAATTACAAGTTGAAATGGCTAGTTTGAATATTCAAATTTAATTATATATTATTATATTGTAATTCTATAAAAATAAAAATAAAATAAAATAAAATAAAATAAAATAAAAATAGTTAAATCAATCAAATTAAAAATCGTAACCGCTATTAAGACATTAAAATTTATATTTATTTTATTTTTTTAAATTATTAAGGTCAATCTAACTACTTTAAAATAAATAAATAAATAATATTAATAATAATAATAATAATAAATTAAAAAATTAAAAAAAAAAAAATTATATATATATATATATAAACAAATAAAAAATAAAAATAAAATATTAAGAATATAAGGCAGGAATCCAACACCTGCTTATATTCCAACCGTCATCTCTATTGAGATTTATGAGTTTTAATGAAGATAGAAATAAATTTAGTAATGATAATACCAATTCTATTAATAATTCTAATAATAATATTATCTCTAGTAATAAAGTAGTTAATCTTTCGATCTTCTCCTTTGATTCGTCGGTTTATAGGCTTTTAGAAAAAGGCTTTAATTTTGCCCTTGCTCCTAGGAAAATTCTGGTTCATGATATTATTTGCGATATTGAATTTGGCATCAGAGACTTATCGGATTCTTCTAAGGACATTATAAGGCAAGATTGTGCGGTCATTTTAAGGAAGGCCAAGCCCCCTAAGAGTAACCTCAATAAGTCAGAATTTGAAGCCTTAAAATCCTTAAATAATAATAAGGATATTGTTGTTTTTAAAGAGGACAAAGGAGGTGCTGCTATAATTCTTAATAAAGAGGATTATAGGAAGAAAATGTTAGACCATTTAGAGAATAGTGGGATCTACAAAAAAATTTCTAAGAATCCCTTGAAAAAGGTTTCAAGAGCTGTAGCTGAGGCTATCAAGTCAAGCAGCTCTGTGGGTTCTCTTGGTAAGAAGTTGATTGAAAGCAACCCCCTTACTCTAAGAATCTATGGTCTCCCCAAAATCCATAAGGATGGTGCTCCTCTTCGACCCATTGTTAGCACCATTGGGGGTCCGACTTATCTTCTTGCTAGGTATTTAGCCTCTAAGCTTAAGCCTATTGTAGGTCATACTGATTCCTTTGTTAAAGATTCTGCTTCTTTTGTTAATGAGTTAAACGATGTTAAAATGGGACCTAAAGATAGTTTTGTTAGTTTCGATGTTGTCTCTCTTTTCACCAATATCCCTATTAAGGAGGCCATTGAAGTCATTAATCGGATAACTGATCCTGACACTACCTTTTTAGTTGAGATTTTCTTAACTTCTACTTTCTTTAGTTTTGAAGGAGAGTTTTATGAACAAACCTGTGGTGTTTCTATGGGTTCTCCCCTTTCTCCAGTTGTTTCTAATCTCTTTATGGAAGATTTTGAGTCCAAGGCTCTTTCCTCTGCTCTGCACCAACCAAAGCTTTGGAAAAGGTTTGTAGATAATACTTGTGTCGTCTGGCCTCATGGTAGGGAAGAGCTTGATCGTTTCTTCATTCATCTTAATAGTCAATCTTCCTCCATAAAATTTACCATGGATTATGAGGTGGATGGAATACTTCCTTTCCTTGATGCTCTTATCTGTAGGAAAGAAGATGATTCTTTCTCTCTTCAAGTTTTTCATAAAAAAACCCATACTGAACAATATCTTCGGGCTGATTCTCATCATTTTCCTGCTTAAAAGTTAGGCATCCTCAACACCTTAGCCACTAGGGCGTTGAGAATCTCTGATGAGTCTCACTTAGAGGGAGAAAAGACCCATCTCCTTAATTTTTTTTGTTCTAATGGTTATAGTAAGTCTCAAGGGCTTAAAGCTTTTCTTAAAGCTGAAAGAGGCTCCTTGGTTAAAAATAAAAATCCTAATCAATGGTCCTGCAATGTAAGGCTTCCTTTTATTCAGGGTACCACTGATAGGATTTCTAGAATCCTTAGGAAGCATAGGGTTTCCTCTTCCTTCAAACCCCTTAACGCGATTCGCAGCTCTCTTAATTCAGTTAAAGATCCTGTGAACCCTAAGGATGGAAAAGGTGTCTATCTTATTCCTTGTTCCTGTGGGACGCCTTACATTGGTGAAACGGGTAGGTCCATTAGCCAAAGGATATGTGAACATGCAGCTGACATTAGACATGGCAGGTCCCGCACCTCTGCCCTAGCTGAACATGTGGAAAAAACTAACCATCATATCTGCATTGAAGAGGCTAAGGTCTCAGCCAAGATTGATCATTTTCATCATCGTAAGTTAAGAGAGGCCCTTGAAATTGAAAAAAGGCCCATAAATCTCAATAGAGATGACGGTTGGAATATAAGCAGGTGTTGGATTCCTGCCTTATATTCTTAATATTTTATTTTTATTTTTTATTATATCTATATATATATATATATATATATATATATATATATTATTAATATTATTATTTAAAGTAGTTAGATTGACCTTAATAATTTTAAAAAAATAATAATAATAAAATAAAATAAAATAAAATAAATAAATAAATAAATATAAATTTTAATATCTTAATAGCGGTTACGATTTTTAATTTTATTGATTTAACTATTTTTAGTTTTTTTTTTTTTTTTTTTTATAGAATTACAATATAATAATATATAATTAAATTTGAATATTCAAACTAGCCGTTTCAACTTGTAATTAATATTTAAATTAGTGGAACTATTTTTATTTTTATTATTTTGTTTTAATTATTAGAACTAACCGTTTTGGATTTCATAGTCAAATTAGTTGTTATAACAGTTTTCTTTGCTGCTCCTACATTTATTTAAACTTAACGACTGATCTAATCTCTCACCTAGTCCTGATGATGAACCACACTGGTTGGTTCGAAACGCGTCGACTTTGTTCATGATAATGTGATTATTACCGAAATATTTTTTCATAATAAATTAGTTTCTTTTTCTTTATTAAATAATGAAAAAATTTAGAATTAAGAAATAAATAAAAATAAATAAAACAATAAAAAAATAGATAATAAAAACAATATATATATATATATATATATATATATATATATATATATATATATATATATATAATTTGAAAAAATAAAATAAATAATAAATAAATCTATATAATAAAAACAAATTAATTAAAAAATGAATATTAAAAAATATTAAAAATAATAATAATAATAATATTTAAGCAAAATTTCAAACATTTTTTAATTTTTGGGCTTGAATGGCCATACGTATATGCCAAAGCCAAGCCAAAGGCAAGGCCCATGCATATGCATGAGGCCAAGATTTAAGGCGAGCCAAACACATATCCGTAGGCCGCCAAGGCAAGGCCCTCAAGCTCAATGCCCACGCACAGAAGCTAGGGCAAAGCTACACCGTTAAGGGCCTCTCGCAGTGTAGCGGCCGACTATGTCCAAAGAAAAAAAAAGTATATAATTAAAAAATAAAAATCCTGCAAATGAATTAAAAGATAATAGAATTTGTAAAGAGAGGGGCAATATTTTCTCCATGCTTTCAACCTCCAACTATAAAAAATTTGTGAATTTTATTTTTTACTCAAATTTGTTTATATAGAATAAATTGATTGTGAGATCGATTTTTTTTGCAAGAGCATAAGTTCAAATGAAAATCAAACATTTTGGTGACATGATATTGGTTGAAAAGTGCCCTGGAGGAGTTAGACACTTGGAATTTTCTCAAAAATCACGAATTATTTTGTTGGGTGTTTGCAAAATTATTGCTATGATAGTCATTTAGTTGAATATTTAATATTTTAAAATTTAAATAACATTTTTATGGCTCCATTTCATAAATTCAACATGTGATCTATTGGTAAGTTGTCGAATTTGTAAAAGAGAGGTCATGATTTCAAATCCAATGGAGGGAAAAATTCATTAATTATTCAATGATTTTGACAACCCTTAACTAGGAAAACATTTTGTTGCCACATGGTGACATTGGATTGGTCCACGTGGTAGCATTGCATTGGTCAATATTCCACGATCATCACCTATTTTTCCACCAATTCACCCTATCCAGTCAGCAGTCCACGTCAGCCTATCAAGTCAATGTCCACACCAACACCTTTATTGCCACATGACACATTTTGGAGTTGTCATGTGGCACCTTCTAGAGCTTCCACATGGCACTCCTTGGTGCTTCCACGTGGCACCCATGCCTCCACTTTTATTGTTTTTTTTTTAATTTTCAAATGACCATAACTTTCTCATATGCCATCCATTTGACATGAATTAAAAATCATTGGAAATATCTCAATGAGATCTAGGAAATGCGATAGTTTTCATGAGAATTGAGAATATCAAAAAATGGTCATTTTTCTATGGGTTTTACAGCAATTGCACTTGGAAAAAACATTAAATAATTAAAAACATGTTTCCAATATGAATTTTCTTTAACCTAGTTTTTGAATCGCTAAAATTGGGTATCGAACAAAGAAATTATCAACAAACTACTAATGGGTAGTCCAAGATGCATCATTTTTTGACAGGTAAAAATGCATTTTGTTTTTATTTTATCTTCCTTGAATTTGTATTATTTGCAATATTTATGAATTTTTTGTGTATATATCATATGACTAGAGACTAATCACCTCTCTTATTTGAGAATCTTACGTTTTGTTGCATATTAGTGTTAATATTTTGCAGGTTATAGGATGATCAAAGAAGATTGATATATGCATAAGTGGTTTCCAAAAAACCAATTTCCTTCTCAGAAAGAACATGAAGAATTCAAGTCCATGTAATATCGCATCCATAATGTCATTTCTATTCATTCATTTTCCTATTTTCTGAGCTTTCAGTCCATCCATGAATTTCCATATTCCTACTACTAGAGCATAAATTCAAAACCATTTTCCCTTTGCAAGATTCACACTTTCCTACCTCACTTACATTTCACCCCTAACCCATGAATAAATTCATTCAAGTCAGTTACATTGTTGAGTTACCTCATTTTCCTTTTCATTTTCTAAAATAAAACCTGCTTCGAAAATGCAAATATTGATCATTTAAGTCATTACTTTATGCTTGTGTTAAATGAAGGGGGATTCATTAAGGCTCACCTTCTAACAAGTCTTAGCCCATCAACTTCAACACATTATCTAGGTTTGAGACTAGAGATATTTTTAGTACCTTGAGGTTTTCATGCCTTAATGGAAGGTTCTCTCACCAATAAACAGTGGGAATACATCAATGTCCCCTATTTGTCAGACCTTCTAGGTGACTTGACTTCAATTAATTTATTCATACCTATTAGGATGTACTTGGGCATATTGACTCTCATTGACATTAATGTTGTGTAGTCTTATGTTGGTTAATGAAATTCATTAATGGTCAGTAATCTAACAATTTGTTTTTATGTTCAACATCAAAAACAATTATACACATATAAAAGAATTATGCCACGATGCAGATATGAATGAACAATATATGATTCCAACTTCTTGAAAAAAATTCCAATAAACCAAAATTCAGTTTTAGAGTTCAAGATCACTCCCAGCAATAAGAAGACACAAATATTATAATTTCATATTCTATCCATTATTCATACAACCACGTGATGAAGAATCAGATCATATTATTTCACTTCAAATTCCATGATCCAACTTTAACAACAAAGATCTCACACATACATAGCTTATTGACTTTTCAAGTAGGTGAAGGTATGTTTTTTTCTTATCTTTAATCATTAATTCCTTGAATGATAAAAGATATGTATTTGGAAAATTTCCCATGCAAAATTCCTTTCCTCATTTTCCAAGAATAGAAAACACATTTAGTTGGGAGGAGGATATTCATTATCATTTTTTATTTCAATATTGCATAACCTCATACATTCTTGACCAACATGATTCTATGAACTTAATGTTGTTGCTATTTTTGGTTCTCTAAAGATGGATATATTTTGTAAAAGATTTCATTTATGAGAAATGATTGATTAATATGTATATGAATAGGTATTCATTTTGAATACATTCTTAAGTATTCTTTGTTGTAGCAAGAAGAAAAATAAAAGAAAATTTTTGTCACACAAGAACCAACACATGAAGTTGTTATGGTTGCTACACAAGAACCTACCATAATAATTGCCACTTAGATACCTTTCAGATAAAGAATAATTTTCAAAACACGTAAGTCTTGCAAAATATCTCAAGCCACAAAAAAAAATTTTAACAAATCTTCGAGGCTACAAAAAATAGAAAAAATTTATTGAAAATTATCAATGCAAATTTACTTGAGGACGTGCCACATGCTTAGTTAGGGGGGATGTTGGGTCTCCAAAATTTCATTCATGTCACCCTCTTTTCTTTCACTTTGCTTTATAATTCGTCATATTCCGCAACTCCATAACTATGCACTAAAACCATCTTCATAATCAAATATGGGTTTAGACATATGATTTTCCAATACATTTATTTTGGTATTTTGAGATAATTTATGATTAAATAGTAGAAAAATAACATGTACATACATACATACATACATATAAGTTGTATTAGGTTTGTGACATGTGTAATAATGTTTGAATATTTCAAGACAATCATATTTGTCCTTCAAGACTCAAATTTTAATTTCATCTTCAAACTCTTGAAGATTTGAGGAAGTGGGATCATTAGTCAAACACATTTCATGGATAAAGATCATGGAAGTTTTCATAAGTGTCTCCCATCAAAGCTAGGAGATATTTGTGAGAGGATATGAAGAGATGTTAATCTCTAAATGTCAACACATGGTTGTAACCACATGAGATATTTATGGATCTAGGAGCGATTTGTGGATCTACATTTATGAATTATTTATCTTAGTTTTTGTATAAATAGGAGTGTCTACTCCTCTAAAAAGTGTGAAAATTTTGGGAGCTACGTTCATGCTTCAATGTAGAATTTTGGATGTTAAGGATTGGTATTATGCTTATGATTCATTAGAGGAAATTTTAGCCTAAAAGTGGCCTCCTAAGGGGGGAAAAAATGTTATAGTTAAAAATATAAAATAATAGTTATGAATTTTGGAGGGAAAATTTTGAAAACTACTTTTTATAGTTGTATTGTTGGCTTATCTTCTTATAGGTTTACTCAAATTTCAAGTGTAGACACTTGTTGGATGCATAATTAAATTCAACATCCATCAAGTACCCATCATGCATACTTTTGAGAAGACCCACATTGAAAAAAATTAAAGATACATTAAAAAAATGTGTTTAACACATATTTTTAAAGTATATTCTATTTTTATCAATGTGGATCTTCTCAAAATACGTATAATTAGTACTCGTTGGATGTGGAATTTAATTTTCAATCCAACGAGCTTCTACACTTGAAATTTGAGTAAACCTATAAGGAGATAAAGTAAAAATACAATTGAAAAAAAAAAGTTTTTATTTTTTTCCCTCCAAAATATTTATATGTACTTCTTTTTAAATTTAAAGTATTTTTAATTGTTTACATGTTATGACATGGAAATTATGTGAAAATTTCATGGTAACTTTTAGGCTGAAATTTCCTCTAATAGATGTAATGAATACCATTGTAGTTCACTTTGACATGGTTGTGTCTTCATTTGGTGTTAGATAAATATTTTTCTAAACTTTCCACCTCTCATGCATTTTGGGATGGCGACCTAATGAGTATGGGATGTATTCTAATTTTTTAATTTTTTTAGTTTCTATTATAAATCATTTTAAGACTTTTAATTAGATGCATTGTTTACATTCTTTTATGCTCATTCTATTTGTGTTCTTTTGCGAGTCAATAATTATTGTTTTCATGTCATAGACTCGTCGATTTTTAATTTGTTTGCTTTTAGATACATATATATTAATGAATGATTCTAATTTTACAATGCACACATTAGTAATTTCAATTGATCTCTAAGTTCTTTCAGAATAGGTTACCTTTAAATTTCATAGTTCAATAATTCAATGCTTTTTTAGTATAGGATTTGTTTCTTTCTAGATTAAATTTACTTTCAAGTCATTAGAACATATTTACTTCCCTGTTGGTAAAATATATTTACTTTCTATGTCATTAAAATAGATTTGTTTTCATGTCAATAGAGTAAATTTACTTTCATGTCAATTTTCATTTCAATTTCATAGATTGAGAGGTTTCTTTCCAAGAAAACATTTGAAAAATCAAATGTGTGCATACTCATCTTAGATTTTTTTCATGAATAGGTTTGAAATCATTTCAATAGGTTAATTTACTCTTAAATTGAAAGTTGATTCCTAGCATATATTGTGCAAGTATACTTTGCAAGTTCGTGAACCCCTAGTTTGAAAATTTAATGACAACTAATTTAACTAACAATTAAATTACCCAATAGTTTCCAACCCAAAAAAAGAAAAGTGTCTAAACTAGAATGCATGAAGAACTAACTACAGATATTAATTCATAGAGAAATAGCAGAGTGTGAAAATTACACAATATTTCACAACAAACACAGAAAATTGGATATTTGGATCTAGAAAAGGAAATAAATCACCAATGACAGAGGAAATGCAAGAAAAATATAGAGAAAGGATAAGAAAGATATGACAGACATTGAGAGAACAAGAAGATCATGCAAATACAGGTAATTCAAGTTGTCTCACTTCTCATATTACTTGCTTGATATTGTATACATTAGGAAATATGATTGAAAACAAGAAAAAAAAGGAGAATGAAATAATAAATCTAATATAAAATAAGCATTGAAAGTAATAATGTGTATTTAAAAATTGAGTTGTAACAACAACTAAAGAAAATCACTCGAAACGATGCAAATTATTGAAAACCACTTGAAACCATGGTTTATTGGAATTTTTTGAAACCGCTTTAATTCATGCAAGTTATGAACCACCTTAAAATTGTAATGGTTTAGGATAACCAACAAAAACTAAGGATGTGAATTAACCAAATAAAACCATTGTAATATAATTTCCATATATTATTTACATGAATTACAACTCATGGAAATTTATCTACGTGAGGGATTAGAAACATTGGTTGTCATATAGGTGATCCAAAACCTATAAACATTAGTTTGATTTATTTTTGATATCCTTGTAGGAGTTAAAAGAGATAAAATGTGTCAAGATCTAGAAGGAGAAATATTATCCTTCCTTCCAATGTGCATGTTGAAAACACATTCTTTGTTAGAAATTTATAACAACATTAAATTTTCATGACATCCATCATCATATATAACATTTAATGGTTCCCTTAATCCTAAATGATGATCCCTACCTTTGAAAACATCACATGTTTATTCTTTCAATTCTCACATGAAGGTTTTGAGAATTGTTTAAAGAGAACAAGTTTTTTAAAGACATACAAAATGTAGTCTAGATTCAGGCTTGCACAAAAAGTAGTGTATTATTTCATATAACTATAATGTTCCATGGAAAACTCGTGTGATTAATAAATATTAAATTCATAAATAATAAGTGAAAAACAAACAAATTATCATTAAGTTAGTAATAATTCCCTCTGAAATATGTATTTAGAATTCCTATATAATATTTTCAACTTAATTTCTATTAGTCTTTAGTTAAACAAACTTGCAAATTATTATACTATATCTTATTCATCAACTTTGTTAGATCTTCATCCTATTCTAATTTTTGATCCACTCTCTTTAGCTTAGTTAGTAAACTCTCCAAATCTTATAATTTTATTCCTAACTCCTATTCTTTTTAATCACCTAAATAGATTTCATTCTCTTTTCACAATCTCTTTTACTTGAGATTGGATTTAAATAATTGAAATGTTTGGTAAATGAGATACAAGAACAAAAATATAAATTTACCATCCCTTTTAAATTAGAGATCACTTTTAGTTTTGGAAATTTATATAGTCCTTTGAAGAAATGGAAAATTATTGCTAAGAACTAATTTTGAAAAAGGTAAAATGATTCACATGGTAAATGTGGCTTGTTGTGAAACCAAACAAAGCTTCAAACCTACATTCACTAGTAAAATTTTGGGGTAATATCTAACAATAGATCACCTTTATCACACACCCTTCAATCCTATGCCAAAATGGTTTTAAGTTTTTTTTTCATTTCTTAAACATGTGTTGGGGGGAGAGGGAAGAGATATTATTGCTAGTGGGACTAGATTACCTAGAAAATATGTATATATTGACAATCTACTGTCCAATTTCTCTAATTTTATTCTTAACACAATCTTTTTAAATCATTTTTCTCTTTCCTTCTCTTCTCACAATCCCTTTTAGTCAGAACTGGATTTTAATTCAAATGTTTGGTGAATGAGATGTATGAACAAAAATATAGCACCATTCTTGTTGTAGAGATCACTTTTAGTTTAGGATTTGTATGGCATATTCAATAAATGAAAATGTGTTGCTAAGAAGAACCAATTTTGAAAAAGGTCGAATGGTTCACTTGGAAAATGGAGAGATGGAGGTAGATATAGTAAAAAATGTATATTTATGAATTTAATTTTTTATTTTTTACCTTAATGAATGAATAAATCAATTCTATTTTGTTTTGGTAGTATGGTACATTTACTTGAAATAGTTGATTAAATAAAATAAATTTTATATAAAGAAGATTAAAATATACTAACAATTTGAATTATAAAAATAAATTAGAAAATAATATTTAAAAAATAATAATATTTTATTTTATTAACCGTTTATAGAAATATACATTAAAAAAGGTTTTTCTTGGAGCGTTTTTTCGGGTGCACATGTTACAATTGGGGTTGATGCTTGGTCGGGCAGTGGACAGGAATACCATCTGCCAGTGGACATCAAACAACACCTGGCCCGGTTTGGGCATCTATTTATCTCTCATATTACAAACCCACTGCTAACTACTTGGGCATCTCAAGCATGGAAGTCGGCTGACGCACTAGTGATTCCCAAATAATGGAGGCATATTTGGAACCGGTTTATAAGAGCCTCAAGGCATCTAACATCAGACTGATCGACCAGGAAGATGAATTAATTTGGGCCATTTCCCCCAGTGGTAGATATACCCCAAAGGTGGGGTACTTAACTCTTTGTGAACCGCTGGAGCCATAGTTGAAACTATGGTGGTGGAAACACTTATGGAAACTAAAAGCGCACCCCAAAGCCAGGTTGCTCATGTGGTGCATCCTCACCAATTGTACACCCACAGAGGACAATCTCATCAAAAGGGATATTCATGGACCATCAAGATGCAATCTTTGTCACATGTAGGCCAAGAGTGTAAATCATTTGTTTCTAGAATGTCCTGCAAGCATGCATCTCTGGCATCTCCCGACATCAACTTTGGTTTGTTTAATCTTATGGCATGGCTCCTCGGTTGTTTTGGCTTGGAACAAATAGTGGCAAGATACTACTAGACTAAAGGACCACAACATCCCCCTCCTCATTGCTTGGGGGTTATGGCTGGCCAGAAATCGGGCCATATTTAAGGGCAAGGCTATGGATTGGGACAACATCTTTAGACATATCTCTGCTATTTTCCATTTCATCCCCAACGATGACCTGCCATCTCACAATCGTATCATCATCCCTGAAGCTATAGACAGATCCATTCCATGGGCATATTTTGATGGCTCATCCAATGTGACCAAATGTGGTGGCGGGGTTGTTCTCCACCTATCATACTCACAATGTTTCCACCTCAATATGGGACTAGGACCCGGTACCAATAATTATGCTGAACTTAACAGCCTCATAATTCTTCTCCTGTTTTCTCACGAAAAAAGTTGCAACAGAATTCAGATCTTTGGGGACTCTCAAATTATTGTCACTTGGTTTAATCTTGTGGGACAACGTCATGCACACATTCTTAGAGCATTACTGGATGATGTACTTCATTTAAAATCTCTTTCTGATTTTATATATGTTACTCATATTTACAGGCAGAGGAATCAAATGGCTGACAAACTATCTAAAGAAGCCTCGGAGCTAGAATGGGATAGAAGGCACATTTTTGAACAGGATGGTATGCTGGAGTACCAATACTATCATCGACCATTCATTGATGGAATAGCTAATCCAGGGGAAGTCTAGACACAAACTGCACATTATTTACTTTTTGGATATTTTGCAGCAAGATACATACCCTTTATATTTATGTACATATATATTTATTTATTTTTTATTTTTATCTTTATTAGCTACTACACATACTAGAAATGATATTAGTTATTATCGACTCTATGGAGAATTTGATACATACCTGATCCTTGCATAGATGAATTATGCTGACGATGCAATATGTAATTTTTCTTTGTTAATGAAAATTGCGACTTTTTTCCTTGGAAAACCCCATTTATAGAAATATATTACCACACATTATAACTATATAATACATATTTCAAATGGAAATTTTTAAACACTTAAATTATAATATATCATTAAAATTTATATATAATTAAAATTTGTTTTGCCAACATAGTCATGATTTAACATAAAAGAAAATTTTAATTTGTATCATTAAAATTTAAATGTAAATGAATAAATTTTTCATCGTTAACATAGTATCGTATTTAAAACATAAAATATAACTTTTTAAGTGCCAATATTTTACAAATTTCATACCTTCAGCTAGTTTGCATATTTCTTATCCTTTTCATGGGGGTTCCTCTATTAGGTGTTCTCAATTGTGGCATCCCTTTAAGTTAAATAATGATTTATGCATAAGAAACAAATTTTATCTATTTAATTAAATCAAGTTACATAATTCAATCTACTTGTTAATGGAGATATAATGTTTCCCAAAGCACTCAATTTTCATCTCTTTATATTATGCCCACATATAGCATAATTTGAAAAAGTAAGTGGCCCATTATCCACACATATTTTATTTTCTTTCAATGAACAAACATCACATAGTGTAATTATGGGAATTTTATTAAAGGATCATGAACCACATATCCACATACTTGCAATTCAAACACTTTGTATGTGCACTATTCATCATGCACACAACATCACTACTAACTAGTTTTCCTTACTAATCATTACAAGTAGAGTAATTGCACTTATATTTTACTTTGAATTTTTGCACACAAACATAGCTTAAAAGTAGGATTATTTAAGTAAGTAACCATAATCCACATATATTTTTTAGTTTTTTTGTTCATTCTAATTCACACAACGCCTAGCTTAACTAGGAGGAAATTAAGTCGCTCTAAATCCACAAATCATTTTACTTATTTTTCTAAACAAAGCTTTTATTTGATTCATTTATTTTTGGGACCATGATTTGGTGTTAGTGAAGAAATAAAGTAGGCATTTCCTCCCTTGCATGCTTGTGGTGAACCTGTGGTGGCATATGCACCCTTTCTCAAAGCACTAAAGCTTCCATCTTCCTATATGATCACATAATGTAATTATGAAAGAAGTGGCCCATCATCCACACATACTTTTTACTTGTATTTCTAACGAAATTTTTTATTTCATTCATTTATTTTCAGGACCAGGACTTGGTGTTAGTAAAGAAATAAATTAGGAATTTCCTCCCTTTTTTCCTTCTGGAAAACCTGTGGCGGCATCTGGACCCTTTCTCAAAGCACTAAAGCTTCCATCTCCCTATATGCTCACATATCATAATTAGGATTTAGAAATAGGTGGCCCATCACCCACACATCATTTCTTTTCATGTAAGGAACAAACATCAGATAGTATATTTAAGGTAATTGTAAAGGAACATTTCATATCCACGTCAATTCACACTCTGTATGCTCACAATTTTACTTTCACATACATTTACCCCACACACTAAGCTCACTTAAACTTTTAATAAAGGGTATCCTCTTTCCGAAATCTTTGCACATAATTTATTTGAGCTTATATTTTGTTGCAAATCCTAAGTGAAGCAAAGCCTTTTTGAAAAAACCATTAACTTGAACACACTATATTTTCCATACGGTCCATAAGAAAATTTATAGTTTAGGCTAGGACTTTGGCAATAGGGATCAAATAAGTTTTCGTGGTTATTTTTCATATTGAAACATAGAAAGTTTTCTTTTAGGGAGCTTAAAATATTGCATCATCCAACGACACATCTAGTACATGGAAGGAAACTTATGAAGGTGGGAATGCTTAGGTGGGAGATTGTCACAAAACTTCATATTGTCTTTCGACATGTGGTAGGGGTTCTGGGTCCAAAACTAAAAACCAGAAGTTGAGATTCATTCATTCCCACTAGATGCAGGTAAAATAACGGCTGAATATTAGGGAATATTTCCTTATAGGTTGAGGTGTGGGAGCACTTAGACCTGAGGTGATCTTGGTCAGGCTACTGGAAGTGTCGCCAACTCTTTCAGGACATAGCCCTAATACGTTTGGCCACTATGACCCTCTTCATATCCTAGTTGGTTTTTTGGATGTTGGAAGAATCATAAGTGACATTTATGACATTTCCCCGGTAAATTATTTTAAAATATTCACAAGGCCCAGTTACTACTTGAGTGGAAGGAAGTTAGGTATTTTTAGGAGTTTTTCTCATACACAAAACCTCGCAAAAACGTTTTTGTTGATTGTTTCACACATTAGAAATAAAGGGAAAATTAACCATTTATTTTTCACTTTTTCTTATGTATGTGATTCATTTGGTTTTCCTAAGGAAAATGTATGTATTTAGGTGTGCTTATATATGCAATAGTCTTAGGTGTTGTTGACTTATTTCCTTTATTTCCAACTGATTTATTTCTCAGAACAAAACACTTGTCAATAGTTACATGTTTCATAGCCTAGATTATATCATCTTCCGGTGCCTCCTACATTAAATTCACATCATCATGAATTTTTTTTACCTTTCATACTTGTTGAATTCTTTTAGTTTTCATCATATTTTGAATCACCCTTTTTGTTAACATAGGGACTGATACTTTTACTGGTGTGCTCATCTTCGACACATATTTCCCTGAGCCCGAAACCCTTTTGTTTTCATGTTTCATATTATAACCCTTGGTCCATGTAAATTTATGCTACCTAGCTTCCAAGTCTCAATTTTTTTTTCATTTAACATTTCCCTAGGGTTTGTGAATAGAACCCTAAGGTTTCGAAATTGACTTGTATTGACTAAGAAGGAATTATTTTACCTTTCATCGTATTCTGAATCACCCTTTTATTGACACAAGGGTCAATACATTTCCTGGTGCACTCTTCTTCAACCTATATTTCCCTAAGCTCGACACCATTTTATTTTCATGTTTCAACATAGAACCCTTGGTCCATGTCAACTTTTGCTACCTAGCTGCCAAGACTCAACTTGTTTTTCATTCAAAATTTCCCTATGGTTTGTGACTAGAATCCCAAGGTTTCAAAATTATTTTTTATTGACTAAGGAGGAATACTTTTACCTTTAATCATATTCTGAATCACCCTTTTTATTGACACATGGACTAATAATTTTATTGTTGCACTTTTCTTTGACCCATATTTCCTTGAGCTTGAAACACTTTTATTTTCATGTTTCAATTTGGAAATATTGGTCAATGTGAAATTCTGCTACCTAGCTTCCAAGATTCAAAATTATTTTCATTTAACATTTCCCTAGGGTTTGTGACTAGAACCCTAGGGTTTCGAAGTTTATTTTTATTGACTAGGGAGGAATTATTTTACCTTTCATCATATTCTAGATCACCATTTTTGTTGACACAGAGACCGATACTTTTACTTGTGCGCCCTTATAAAACCAAAATTTCCTTAAGCTCAAAACCCTTTTATTTTCATATTTCAGCTCAGAACCCTTGGTCCATGTCAACTTTTGCTACCTATATTCCTACTATAAAATCATATCATGACCTTCCATATATGGTGTTTCCTTAAAAAAACATGTGTATATCTACTATTCACTTGTATTATGACAATGATTCACTTGACTTACAATTATGTTTTGTATTCCATTATGCAAGGATGGAAATTGAGTAGCTAGACGACGAAGAAGATGTGTCAAATCAAGTTGATCAACAAGATGATGATCAAGATGTTCAATATGGATTTGATGAACCACTAGAGGAACAACATGTGTCCTATCAAGTTGATCAACTGTCACTAGGGGAACTATGTGTCATATCAAACTAATCAACCATTAGAGGAAGAAGATTTTCCCTATCAAGTTGATCAACCACAAAAAGAGTAAGTTGTTTCCTCTCAAGTTGATAGGATAGTAGGGAGTTGCAGTGGTTTGGAAAGGGGTGGATGGTTTGCACAAAAATTTGGTGCAATCACAACAGAGGACCTTAGGGAGCCTATCCCTTCTCGTACTATTAGGGAGCATGTTAATAACATCATTCAACAATATTTGGAAACATTCACTTGTTCACAAGATTAGATACTACTTGGGTTAATCAAACATAAAAATAAAAACATGCCACAAACATTTTTTGGGTACCCAAGATGCTAAAAGAAGGAAGACACATATGAATGTCACTAAAAATATATCAAATGCATTCACTATGTTTGGAAATTCAAGAAAACTCAATGTTTTATCTACACATAGAGTAATTACAATTTGTATTGTTCCACAAAGTACATCAAGACAACAAAATTTGGCAACAATGTCAAATTTTCTTTGTGTGTCAATACAAATATTACACAAGCATACTAAATTTAGGGTTCGAGTAAATGAAAATGATGAAACTTCCTATTGGAATCTTATCACTAGGAAACCCTACCAAGATAGGCTTACAACAAGAATCAAAGCACTTGTGGTATCGTTTTGGGAGAGTCATTCTTGTTTTATTCCATATAGAAATCATTGCATACTACATCACATAGCTAAGTGTGAGTATGTGGATCACGCTAAGAATGTTTTAGAAATGATAGAAGTTGCATTGTTTGAGGAATTTTAGGAAAGAAATCACCATGTGAATATATCCATAAGGATGTTTCAAAAATTAAAACCATGGTTATTAGGCCTAATACAATATGTGACACGTTTTTTTTTTATATCATGTTTAATTTTAGCTTCATCAGGACAATTTATGGGAATTTTACAGGAATAATTTCCAGGGCAACCCTCCTCCTCCTATAGTGCATGATTTATTTTCATCAATATTGTGCAGAAGGGAGCTATAAGAGTTTTTTTACAATAAAATATGTATAGGTGGGAGAATATTCACTAAATGTGGTGATATGGCATTGTTCCATAGAATCTTTCTTATTGATCCCAACCAACCTAGGATGTTAGATGTCACCATCACATGGAAGCGATATGAGTATTCCATGGGAAAAAAACCATATTCTTCAACTCTGGTGTGTAAGAGGATCAACGCTACTGATGATGAGACTCCTATTTCTCAATTCATGGTGTTGTTTAAAAACCAGATATATAAATATATCAAACACTTTCATGGGTCTAGGTGGAAAGCTTCTGAATTTAAGCATTCTTGCAAAGTATTTCAGTAAGGTACAATATTATCAGTAGCAGATTTTGCTGAGAATTACACATTTTCTCCATAGATAGATATTCAGAGTGAGTAGTATCACTCAAACCAAGTTTCCATATTCGTACATGTTATGTACAAACATACTCATTTGAATGTTGATGGTAGGGATAGAACTGATGAGTCACATGATGTGATTAAGGAGTATCACTTTTACATCAGTGATGATCATGATCATGACACATTGCTGGTGCAACATTGCTTTGAATAGATTTAAGAATAATTAAAAAATTACATATCATTCAGAAAGCATTGGATATGGTCAAATGGTTGTGCAAGGTAGTTCAAGTCAGCACACTTTTTTTATTGGTTCAACCGAATAGACAAGAAGATACAAATTCAACATACTTGGAGCTATTTTGAAATAGGATATGGAAATAATGATCATGATGATGCAAGTTCTTGTGTGAAGCGAGAACTTAGGAGGTACCAAATGAGTCATGATGTAGATCGACTAAAATCATCATTAGAGGTGGTCAACTAGTGTAGATCCCATTTAGGACATGAAGGTCACAAATATATTAGGCATGTGTGTAGGATAGTCTAGGATGTTTAACTTGGCGATGTGAATAGATCCTTTTCTTAGTTTTGTAATCTTATAGAAGGAACAATGGAATTACACTGAGTGCAAAGCAAATACATGGGGGAAATATTTTCCATTGAGACAAGAAAACTTGTGGCATGTTTTTTTGAGTTTTGAATTGGTTTTGCTAGATGTAGACTTGATCATTATAAAAAAACACGGGTGTATGAAAGGATGGAAACATGTCCCTCTTAATCTAAAGGGTCCTCACCCATTTCAAATGTGGAAAGAGATGCACGATAAAGAGGCCATCGTTTCACTTGATCATGATCAAGTCTCTGATCTTGTAAGGGAAGCTATGTGGCTCGTATATCATTGATAGTTTCATCTATAAATTGAAATCTTGAATGTATTTAACTAGTACATGTTTTTTATTTTAGTTGTATGTGATGTTTTTGTTATCACTACCCCCTCAAGAAAAGAAGATAATGTGGCCTATTATTTGATGTGATGCACACAGGTGAAAAGTAGGTCGGTGAGACCATATGAAGATGGACAATTCACATACCGAATTGGTGACATTGTTGTTATGGGCCATTTTTTTGAAAAATTTAGAAAATAGGTTGATCATATCATTTATAGAGATTTTCTGTCTAAATCTATATATTTCCAATACAATCATCTAGTTATAGCTTCTTGGATCAATCTCATAAAATCAAAACAAAGAAAGGTGAACCAAGCAGATGGAAGATGACAGAATCATACCATGAACGTATTATGCTGACTTGCATTCCTATGAGACATTTGCCAGATGAGTAGATGATGCAAATGGAAAGCCCTCAAGTTGAGTATATATCAGCCAAGGGTAATCTAATCTAGTATAAGAGATCACCATTTGAATTTTGTAATTTATAAATGTGACAATTGAATACTCTTTTAATTTTTTAATTTTGAATAGAGAAATGTTTCCCTCTAGTCTATGATGGATTCATAATGGTGTACTTATATGTTATATAAGCTTAAGTTTTTCCAATTTCAAGGAGGTTTTATTTTTGCAGAAAGGATCCTTATTTCAACCCCATAGATCTAAAATTTAATTACAATTTAGAATCAATAGGGATTTAGATGTAGATTTAATTAAATTTTTTTATATTAATTTTTTTTTTTAATTTCATGTATAGTATTCATCTTGAGCATGGAAGAAATATTATAGATCTATATACATGTCATACATTTGGTTTCTAGAAAATCCATTTCAGTATCTAAACACCAATTTGTTATAATATTATTTTACTTAAAATGGAAGTTCAACTATTTAGGTTATGAACAACATTGAAATATTTTTTATGTTCATAATAAATGCCATGTGCCTGTTTGATATAAAACATGTAAGGAGTTACACACATGCTTCATATTGGGTTGTAAAAAGTGCTATATATATATATATATATATATATATATATATATATATATCATGTTATGACTACTAAGTTCTTTTGCATAACCTCAAAAGAAATAAAATCGAATAAAACTTATTTGTAGTTTACATCTTGACATCTTTAAAAATATTTTTAATTTAACATACATTGATTATGCACTAAAAGACACTTTTTACAAGTCAATATGAAAACTAAAATTGTTATTTTGTAAAGTTTTACTTCTTGAATGTTCTTAATTGAAGGTCTAAGATAAGGAATTGATTGAAATACTTGGATAGACGAGTAAATTTAGGAAAGTTCATAAACTTATAGAAACATATCATTCATTACATAAATTAACATGCATTGATTTTACTAAAAGACACTTTCTACATGTTCAATGTTAAACTGATATACATGATATATTTTAGTTCATTTTAAGTATCAAGTGACTTGCATCATAGTAAGATTGTACTTATTTCCTTAGTATATGAAACTAGAATTGAAAATTGTTAAATTTTGTAAAATTTTAATTTTATAATGTTCTTAATTGAAGGTCTTAAGATAAGGAAATGATTGAAATAATTGGATAGCGTGGTAGGTTCACTGGGGGAGAAATACCATACCACATGCGTTCATATTGGGGGATATATATATTGAGGAAAAAATAACATAATATATTGGGGGATATATAGGGGATAAATGGTTTTTATATTGGTAGGTATAAAAAATGGAGCTCAAAGTTAATGAAAATTTATAAAGGGGTATGAAAAATGTCAATGAAAAAATGGATACCTACAATATGTAGTGAAAGCAGGGGTTTTTTAAATTTGGAAATTGTATTGGGTTTGTATTGGTAGGGGGTTAAATAATGTGATTTTTAGAGGTATTTTCCATGTTCAAATTAGGGGTATTGTTTAATATTGCACGAACATGTGTGATACGTCAAATGTTTATTGAGTGAATCCTTCGTGTTGGATAGACAAGTAAATTTAGGAAAGTGCATACAATTATAGAAACATATCATTAATTTTTTAAATTAACGTACATTGAATTAAGTAAAAGGCACCTTTTACAATTTCAAAATGAAATTGATGTCCATGATCATATTTCAGTTCATTTTAAGTATCAAAGTGACATGAATCATAGTCTAATATTGTACTTATTTTCTTAGTTTATGAAGTCAAAATTGTTATCTTTTTTAATAAAAGCTATACTACAGAAAAAATTTAAACTAGAGAAATAATTAACAAATCCATAAACTAAAATTTAATGAAAATCCATAAACAATATTAATAAACATCCATTAACTAAAAGAATGAATGTATGATAATAAAATATCCATATGAAAATATATACAAATTACATTGTACATGAACATCCATAAACTAAAATAATAAGCATCCATTAACTAAAACAATGTTCATGCATCCATAAATTATCCATGTAAGAAAATATAAAAAGTATGTATATCACATCTCAATGTTCCCTATGAAATGGGCCTAAAAAAATAAAACTATCTATGATCCACTCTATAAAGTATCACTTCTAGAATTGTTATGTGTGTTCTGTTGCACAAAGTAAGCATCCATAATCTGGTACTACAATATAAAACATTCAAATTCAAAGTAATTAGAACATTATTTGTACAAAACAAAAAATAAATAAATAATTTTTAATTATGCATTTAATTAGTCTCCTACTTGTAGCTCAGTCAAGTGTGAATGGAATTCAAGTGAGATGAGGGTCTGATCAATGTGGGTTTGGTGCTCCCCTTCCTATGGTTCAATGCATCCATACCCAGCATCCCACTCATTCATCCACATAACTATGGCATCAACGCCACTCTACATCTAGGCATGTGTATACAATGGAAAAGAAAAACTATGATTAGCATATGAAATAATTAGCATGCATACATATAACTTTAAAAAAAAATGTCGAAATCTTAGGAATAAAAAAATCTACCTGAATTGTTGGTCCATGTGGATATACATGGTAACTCTCCTCCACATAGGTATTATGAGGTGGAGGTGGAGGAGACTAAGCCATGGAAACATGCACTAGAGGAGGTTGCTCTAGTCAATCAATTTCCCATTCAGATGTCCTCAGATGCTTATCTATGTATCTAGGTTGTGTATGCATGTTATCATGAAATTATTAATATAAATGCAATCTGATACAAACTTATTAATATAAGTAATGTATAATTTGATGATAAGAGTAAAAAGTTCCATATATATGTATTTGGTCTGTTTCATGTTCTCGTGCACCCTCCGTCACAGATGGTATCATGACACATACATGCATATGAAAAAAGTTTGTCACACCCTATACTATTGATATATGAATCATCATGTAATGGAACTGGTGTGTCACGAGGAAAAGAAGGTGGTCTACTCATATCTCTATGTAATGCAACATGTGCAATGGCCAATGTCCTTTGCATGGTAATTGCAATGGTATCCCTAGTCTCAAAATTAAGTTGCGATGACTACTCTAGCTCCTTCGACAAAACCAAGCTCTGAGATAGTCATGACAACAATCTTGGAGGTTTTTCTACATGTGCAGGGTCCATATGAGCCCAGACACAATCATATTTATGTCCCAAGCACGATCCATAAAACGTAGATATGATGCTGGTGTAATTCGACCTCATATGTAACACAAAATCCACATATATATGACTTGCAAAGTAAACAGAGACCTGATCATTGTGGGGGAATTGTGCCCAACCTCTAATGAATCGATCATAAACAAAATGGGCTGCATAAAAAATTTTAAAATATTTTAGCGAAATTGGACCAGCATGTCTAGCATGATAGTCCAAAGGGATTTTAAACAACTCCCCATGAACATCAATGTTCTTGATGCCATCTTTCACCTCCTTCCAAGTATGTGGGTCTCTAACCTGTAGCAACCTAATCCTATGTATTGAATATAGGATGTGGCTCTGTAGGATCGCCCTTTCATATGTCTCGATATACCTATTGATGTTATCTAACATCAAAGAAAATCTATGCCTAGAAGGTGAAATAGCAAATATTGTATCCAGCTCTCGTGTGATCTAGGTCTGTTGGGCCCTAACATCCTCAACTATGATACTGGCTATAGAATTTTTCCACAAAGGGATTTATGTTGCACTTTGATCCCCATATTTTCCCTACTGAGGATTTACAAATCATAAACATAATTTAACATATATAACAAACTAGAAGCATAACTATACCTACATTAAATTCAAACACATCAATTAAGGAAGATTTAAAAATTAAAGATAATTTCAATACATAAACACAAAGTTTAAAGAGGATTTCAAATGCAAGAGGTCTACCTGCAATTGGTGAAGAAGTTCCACTATCGGTAGCACTATCATCAATAGAGGCTGAAACATTTCCTCTGGAACTATGACTGGTGTGGGAGGGAGGATCTATGAGTGGAACACACACTCTAGTTGGGTTATGTGATCTATCACAAGCCCGAACATGTATAGTATACCCCCCAACACTCTGATGGGATACGATTGGGGGGTGTATGGGATATGGCTCCATAAATTACATATAATATATATAAACTAATCCAAGAAAAAAAAATGTTGACATAGAAAGAATGTTGTCAAAAAAACATTTTCAAACTCAAGTAGAATAATATAGGTTGAAGTCTTAAACTTTAGATTCTATTTTTCGATAAATTATCAGCCAAAGTATTGAGTTCCATGTAAACACAATCAAAATAAGAGATTAAATCTAACTTACACTTTTTCTCATTTCTAAATAATGCATTTTATTCATAGAGTAGAAATTTATGGAAATATATGTAAAAAAAATGAAATAAACTTATTTGAAAAACTAATAAAATTTCAACCCAACCAAATATTCCATAAGAGTAGTCCTTATAATTTTTGACTTTGACACATGACATCTACTAGGTGCAAGCACAAGAAGACAATGTTTTTGGTACAACACACTATATAATGAAACAATATGGTACAAATTAGAAAAGAGTCAAAATGCTCATATTCACTTTAAATGCACTTTCCATCATAGATTTAATGTAAGTATCAATGATGCATTATTGAAACTTGAATATGTGTGTGTGTGTGTGTGTTTTCCAAGGAAAAAATCGTAATTTTCATTAATTGTAAAGAAAATTACATGTTGTATTGGTAGAAGATTTCATCATGCATAATATGTATACTATCCAAAATTTAAGCTCAAGCTCGGTAAGATTTTAGCAAAAATATAAAAAAAATATATTTACAATTTACTGTGTGAGTCCAGATAGACATAGTATCATAAAAAATAAAGATTCTAAAAAAAAAAAATAGAAGAGTAAAAAAAGCCTTTGATCAGTTGAGTTGATTAGCAGGCTCCAGGGGCCCAAAACCCTCTATGAATGGCCTATGGTAGTGCTGATAAATTTTTGGACCCTTGTTCTCGGTGATATTCCATTTCCCCCAAGTCAGATGCACGACTTATTTGGATAGACTATTAGCAGTCTTGTTCCTTTGCCTATAAATATGAGTGACAGTAATGGTGTCAAAATGATTTTTTAGAGCCAAAACTTCATCCAAAAAACCACTAAGTGTATGTACATGAAATCTTACATTATTATTGAACCAGTTAATAATAATCTTAGAGTCCCCAAATATATGTATCATGTTGCATGTTTTTTCTAAGGAAAAGATAAGGAGAAGTTTGAGATTATTGAGCTCTGAGTATTAGTTATTTATCGGGCCTATGCCCATCTTGAGATGAAAAAAGTGTCAGTCTGATAGGTATAGTATATTCCCTCCACCGCATCTTTCAATACCAACAGCACCATCGAATTATACCCAAGGGAGATCTTTGTCAATGGTTTCAGGAACTATGATCCTATCAAGATTTGTGTTGGCCTCTTAAAGGATGAAATAATAGAGGGAATAAATGGAATTTCAAGTGGTAGGCCAACAGATAGATGTACTTTGGAAAATTATGTGCTTTTGGGACAGCCAAATTCCCCAAGAGATCAGGAGAGGCAGGTTGCATGCCTTTGTTGAACTACTAGAATGCCACCAGTTGTGCCAGGTCTTGGATATTGTATCCCCATGCCAATTGTTATTTATGCCAAGTTCCTTAGTAACCATCTGCCAGATATTACGTCATAGGAAAATTGAGAAAGAGATGGCTTATGTCTTCGGTCTATTCTCTGCAGAGACCACACCTGGAGGGGCCATGGATGGCTATCTTTATCAGATTGTCCTTCGTAGGCACACGAATTGTAAGTAGGAACCACCTTAAAATTTGGGCCTTTGGGGGATATTTTAACTTCCAAAGAGGTTTCCACCACCAAATCTAATCATGGGGTTGTAGTGCCGAGATGAGAGAAAAATAACCATCTTTGGTCGAGTAAAAACCTTTTGAGGAGATAAACCATATCAGCACATTCTCTACTTCCATGATTTTGATGTGAGAAGTCTTGAGGGCCATGATATATATGTTTCAAGCCCTCCAAATATTCACTGGGATGTTCAGATCATGTGGGGATTTCGAAGCTTATGATTTCCAATCAGAGTTGTCCCCATCTGCCACCTAACTAAGTTGAGTGATCTTGGAATCTTTGAGGATTTGTTTGAGGTCAAAGGGGAGAAAATTTCCCCACCTATAGCCAGACCACACTTCCAACCCTATCCTAACCTGTGTGCCTGATCTAATGCGACAAGCTATAATTTGTTTGATGAGAGCTATAGGTTTAGATATAGCATGCCAAACTATGGATGTTCTAGTCCTGTGTCTGATGGGGCTTCTTATCCAATCAAGTGTGAATACAGAAGAAATGTATTTTGAATATGTAACTTCCTGCCAGAGGCTATTGGAGGTCAGGAGATGCCATCCCCTTTTGGAATCCAATGCAGTGGAAAATAGATTTAGATCCTTGACTCCCCAACCCCCCAGTGTTTGGGCTTAGTAATTTTGTCCTAGCTTACCCATGTAAAGGTGTGTCCATCCTCCTTACCATGCTAGAGGAAGTGCTGAAATATTTGTTGTATTTTGTTAGTTACTCCTTTGGGGATCCAAGCTAAAGCCATCCAATACACCAGAATCGCCTCCAATACAGACTTGATAAGAACAAGACATCCCGCTCTAGAGATCCATTTTTGTTTCCAAATATTGATTCTTCGTGCATTTTTAGCAATGAGCCAATTCCAATACGTGATTCTATAATCGTTCGGCTGGAGACTGAATCCCAAATATTTTATGCCCTCTTCAATATTCCTGTGATCAAATTGAAATAGATGAAAGGCATGTCTACCCTCTTGGAAGGATCGTCTTGTCATCATAATGGTTGATTTGCTTAGATTAGGTTGCATTCCAATAGCAGTATAGAATGTAGACAATATCTTCTTGAAATAGATGAAGTCCTGCAAGGAGCCATCTATAAGTATGAGTACATCATCAAAAAAAAGCAGATGATTCAGATGAATAATATCATTAATTTTGACTTTCAAGAGCTTCCCTTCATTCCTAGAAGAGGAAATGAGCTTAGTGAGTCCCTCCATAATCAGGAGGAAAAGAAGAGGGGATAAGGGGCATCCTTGGCGAAGACCACGACCCACATGGAAAAAAGAAGTAGTTGCCCCGTTGATGAGGATACTGAATGAGGCATTGGTAATACAAAACATAATCCATTGAATGAAAGGGTGGGGGAAGCCAATATGGGTGAGAATCAGATGGAGGTAGGTCTAGCAAGAGCAATCAAAAGCTTTGGCCAGATCAATATTGAGTATGGCACATTTAAGGCTATTGATCTTGATAGAGTGAAGAGCTTCTTGTGCAGTGCCAATGGCCTCATGGATTTGTCTATTATGGAGGAAAAAAAATTTCTCCTCAGATATATTTTGGGATAAGATAGGCCTAATACGATTATCAATGATGTTGGAAATGATTTTGTAGAGACATTACACAAATAGATAGGATGATAGTCACTGAAGGAGAGAGGCTTTTCCACCTTGGGAATGAGGGAAATGAAGGTGGCGTTGAAGTTTTCATACATTCTTCCATATACTTTGAAATCCTCAATGGCCAAAAGAAGGTCCTTACCCATAAGTTCATAGAAGGATATATAGATTTCAATTGGTCATCCGTCAGGTCTAGCACTCTTGTCTTTTTTTAACCACTTTAGGACAGCTTCAATCTCACCTAGGGTGACTAGAGCATTGAGGGAATCATTGTATTCATCTTCCACATACATGGGCATATGCCTTGCAATGCTTCTGAAAGAATTTCCCCAAGTTCGCCTCTCTGTATATATATATATATATATATGTATGTATGTATGTATGTATGTATGTATGTATATGTATGTATGTATGTATATATATATGTATGTATGTATATCTATATATATGTGTGTATATGTATGTATATATATATATATATATATATATATATATATACACATATATATATATATATATATATATATAATATATATATATATATATATATGTATATATATGTATATATATGTATGTATGTATGTATGTATGTATGTATGTATGTATATATATACATACATACATATGTTAAATTTTATGTTATAGTTATATATTTGTGAGTTATGTTATATATAATTGTATGTTTTGTTATATATATAGTTAATAAAATTTACTTGAATAACAAAAAATCCTCATATAAGACTTTTAATTTAGTTAATATTTTATTTAAGTACAATTAAAATTTTAAAACAAATTACTATGTTTATTATTAAAAAAATATTTAAATATTAATTAATTTAAATTTCAAATAAAAAATGAAACATTTTTTCTTATTTGTTTTAATATAGGTTCACCATGAGCAACCATATTCATCATGTCCATATAAAGCTCCTCATTTATTTATTTATTGGTTATAGTTTAGTTTTTTTCTATTTTGAAATTGTTTTAGGCAATTTTCGGGTCAATTTGTTTTCAAAATTTAAAATGCATTTCAAATTTTTTTTAAAACCAATTTCTTTTTTTAATTTATTTCACTAAATTCCTAAGAAAAAAATTTAAAACCTAAAATAATTAAAAAACAAAGTTTTTACCATAGAAAATATTCATAATAAACATGCTACCATTTGACATAACTTAGACAATGAAATAAAATAAAAATTTAAACCTAAATTATAGTCTTTTTTGGTGGTTTTCAAGGGTTTTCTGCCTTCAAGGGTTTTCTTGGTGGTTTTATAGGTTGTTTTTTTATGCTTTTCAAAGGTTTTCTTGGTGATTTTTTGTGGTTTTGATGGTGGTTTTCGTGGTTTTTTTTTTAGGTTTTGTATCATAGGTTTTTTTTCTAAAACAATTTATTTTATTTTACAAGAATAAATAAATAAAAGAGATAAAAAATACAATAAGCTACCTTGGCTTGAGCCTTTGGGTCATTGGCGGGGTCGACGGGCAGCTAGAATGAGTTTCTCCATCTCAGTCGAGCATATAAATCTTCCGTTGAACTCCTTTTTCCTCGTAGTCTGTGAAAAATGGTTTGCGCAGATCATGGCCTAGGTTTTTTAATAACATAAATGGATTAATTGACTCATAGATCTTGATCGAGCTATAGTGCTTGATTGAGCCCAGCCCTCGATTGAGCTTCTAAATCGAGATAGAAAATAACTTGATCAGTGGTTTGTTTAAACGCTCGATCGAGTTAGGTTTAAGTGCCTAAGTAGATCGATGGAGCGTTTAAAAAGTGCTTGATTGAGTGCTTAAAATTGCTTGATCAAGCATTCTTTTTCACCGAAACACACCCTCTCTTTGCCAAAAAGTGTAACAGAGCTCCATTTTCTCACCCTCTTACTATTGGTAAATAATGTTGGTGATTAGCTCAATCAAGAGGTAACAAGGGAAGAACCTAAGAAAAATGATGAACATATAACATATTTTTCCTACTAAAAAAGATTGACCCCAAGAGAAGTGTTTGAGGGGAATTATGAAAACCCACTTCATTTTTCTAGGGATGGTACTCATCTCTTTGGTAATGATAGAAACTCAATTGTTATTTTATAAAAATGATATGGATATTGTGATAAATCCTAGATCTATATTATTTAATAACAAAAGAACATGGTCCTTTGATTAACAGGGATATTCATTTTCAAATGCAAGTTTTGGTATTAAACCAAAATAAAAAGGTGATATATTTAGGTAGTAGTTGTTCAATTTAATTGTTCGTGTCTCCATAGGATAAATAAGAAAAATATCATCCAGGAAAATATATTGAGAGGAAAATAACATTTTTTATTCTTTTCACTATAGCATAAAATTTAGAACAATAAGAAGTAAGGGTCCCTTCAAAATTTTCAATGGAGTGTCAAAAATAATAGAATTATGGTTCCTAAATAAGATATAGTGAAGTTAAAAATAATCTTTTCCCAAGGAATTATGTGACTCCGATAATTGAAATGAAGAAAATATATTAGGTTGTCTACCTTTTAGATGTTGGGATGTGGCTCAAAAGGACCAAAGATTAAAAAAACACCTTGAACATTGAGAGTAATTTTTTCAAAAGTTGGCCTCAATGTCACGAAGTTTATGGAAAATGGGTTAGAATACTAAGTGACTAGTAATAAGGACAGGTGGGATGGAGATCTTAGATGTATATATTCACAATATGTAGAGGTAATATGTTGGAATTTTGAAACCCTAATTCTCCAAATGATCTACTTTTATAATATCTTTAGGCTCTATGAGCGTTAATACCATAATTTTAAAATTTGGCAATTTCATAACAAGTTTCATAAAAACTTAGCGCACTTCAACCATCACCTCCATCATTTTATTTACTCAGAGTGAAAGTACTTTATTTTCATTGGAATTTAGGATGGAAGGTTTCTCATGATAAATGTGACAATTTTCAACCTTATCATTTACAAATTATATCGATCAATTCCTTATTTTTGGTGTCAGGGCTATATTTTTAATGCACCAAGAATGGGTCTACAAGTCTAACTATAGTCTCAGGATGAAAAAATGGCCTTGTTATTAAATTATACATATTAGTCTCAATTTTCTTGAAAAACACGTATGGTTACATCTCTTTTTCACCTTTCAACAATGAGTGGTTCGACAAGGGACATTATGATGTTCTTAGTAACACTTTTGTGGATTTTCATATTAACAATGATTAGGGAAGTATAACATGAACATTGAGAATTTAACAAATCTTCGCAAGCTTAGGTATGGTGAAATATACATCAAACCACAACATAGGATATTTCTATGGGATCTTTGGCGTCAAAGTGGGATATGGTTTCTATTGATTGGGTTTGTGTGACAATTACGGGCCTACGACCCTAAACCATGGTTTAAAAGGAGAACAAGGAACTTACATAGAAAATTGAACCTTCTAGGACATAAGTGATATAGAAAATACCTCCATTCATGACACACATGCTCTCTATGGGGTTTCGAAACTTGAGTCATATTCCAAGAAACATTAACCAATTTCTCATTTAAGGGAGTGGTCCTAGGGGCCTTGAGTATGCTTGGGAGTGGAAAATTGATCCTTTGCCCTTAAAAGTATGTTTTAGTGCTAAAGTTTTTCTTTTGAGAACTATCATGTACAGGAGGTTATCATAGGGATAATTTTATCTAATCAAAATTATTTCCCACTATTAATAACATATACACATTGATAAATTATAAAAAGAAAGAGTCAAAAAGATTGTCCATTTTTCTCTTAGTGTTGAATGGTTTAGTAGTTTTGGTTTTATCTTTAAATTGAGGAATGGTTCAATTGATATAAACAAAAAAGTGCTTATTTTTCAAGTTCCTTAATCTTATCTCCATTTTTCAATAGTTATTTTTAAATATGATCCATTAGTTTATCACTAATAAAACTTCATACATTTATAGGGCTTGCATTTGCTTGACAACTAAGTTATGATAAATTTTCCATTGTCATATATATGTGTGTGTGTGTGTGTAATTTAAAAAAACAAATGGATTAGGCTAAGAGTGACAAATCCAATTTTAATACACTAACTTTATTAATTTAAAACTCACTATTATTTACAATTATAATTATATATTTCTACATTATATTTTAAATAAAACTTGATATATAAATATTAAATAATATAATTTCCCCTATATTTTTTTCTCAATGAAAGAAATCAACTTCTTTCTTAGAATAGAAATGTAAGAGTGACGTTCTTAGTATGAGGCCAATCCACAATTATACTCAAAAGTATTTTTCTCAGGCTCAAATTCATTAGAAAAATAATCTTTAAGACATCAAAGCTCATCATACCCTTAGCAGGAATTGAATTTAGACAGTGAGGATAATAATTGTTCTGCTCAACCCAAAATAATCCCAATTAACAACAACAAAAAATTTATCTGCATATAAAATAGCCAGAAAATACTTATGTAAATGCTTTTTTTTTAATTAAAAAATATATATAGAATTATTATAGATTCGTTTATATGAAATTGGTTTTTTAAATAAATAATAAGTAATACGAAATAAAAATGAAAAGTAATGATTATTCCTTTAACTACTCTACCGTCCTTGAATATGGTTTCTCGATGCCCATTGAAAAGTATCATAACTTAGGTGTAATTGTAATGAAGCACAATAGTAAATTGCATTCTAAAATGTTGATTATAGGTTAAATTTGATGCTTATTTATCTGTTTTTCTACTTTTTTTACTAATAAAATACAGTTTATTCTAAAACAAATAGGTAAAGATTAACTTGCATATAATTTTAAAAAGGGTTAAAGTGACGGGTATATAAAAAAATGAGAAATTTATATATATGCATATGTATATGTATATGTTTTTCATTTGTATTTATATGTATTTATTTATATATATGTGGAATTTTTTTGACACCCTACTTCACTCTATCTCAACCCTTACTTCACCTTATCTCAGTTTGTCAATGGGCAGTTCTTACTGTCAACAATGCCCTATGTAGTGTACCTGTTCCTTAATAGACTGAAATAGTCAAATTACATCAAAATAAAATTAAAATTAAGATTAAAACTAAATAAACTAAAATTATAAATGAAAATAAGATTAAAATAAAATAGTCAATTTAACATAGATAGTTTTTGTACTCTACATTTTGAATATAACATTTCAAAATGTGATATTTGTATTAAAAAATAATACAATATTCTTTAAGATAATAATTTTTATTTTTTTAATAAAATTATCTACTTTTGAACGGGGTGAAAATAAAATGAAATTAAAAATAACTCTATGTGAAAACATTTTCATTTGGTCAATGTAAAATTAAATTAATAAAAAATAACGTTAAAATAAAAATAACTTCATGGTATTGACCCATGGTATGACAACCCATGGTATTCATGTGGAATATATCATATTTAAAGGGAGATTAAAACATCTTATATCCATCTAAACTCTGGATCTACAGGATCAAATATCCTTTCACTCTAAAGAGGTTTGCATCTCAAGAATTTGATCCTTCTGGGCCATTAATAGCTCCATATTTAAGATGGATCTAGGTTGGTTGTAATGTAATGTAAGGTGTTGTTTATCCCTAAAAATAAAAATCACACTATGTGAAAACATTTTTACATGATCAAAATAAAATAACAATAATAAAAAAATAACATTAAAATAAAAAATAATTTCATGGTATTGACCCATGGTATTGACACACGGTATAAGAACCCATGGTATTGACCCATGGTATTCATGTGGAACATAACATATTTAAAGGGTAAAATCAAACCAATCTAGATCCATTTCACTTAGTGCAAAGAAATTTGAACCCTTTCAGGCTTGGTGGATCCAAAGTTAAAATGGATTTACTCTGGTCACATTTTGTAAGTCTAGATGATGCTTCAGAAGTGGGTATGTTTTTTATGTTATACATTCCTAGATCAAGCTTTAGAAGTGGGCATGTTTTTTATGTTATACATTTTATTTTAAAATATTGTTAGGAGTGGTAAATAATTCATTTCTCTACTAAGCTAGAGATTTAAAGATAATAAGGCAATTGACATTATGGATTGTATGAGTTTCAAGATGATGTTTATAAAAATAGTTGTTTTCTTTATGAGTGAGTTATAGCTTAGTGAAAGTCTTTATATTCCAATTTATTCATCAATTCTATCAATATGTTGGTGAGTGAACATGCATACGCGTAATTTAATATAGTCCTCGAGTGGAGACTTCACTTAAACTTGGGTAAGTTGGAGCAGATTTTAATATATTTGAATAATTTATGCACGCAAATTCTAATATCTGTAGACATTTTTTTAACAAAATCTTCTTTTAATTTTCTTAGAATATTAGATTTCATGGAATCTTTTCCCTCCTCTATAGAATTCCTGCAAAACGAGGTTCTAGGTTGTTTTTCACCCTAATCCCTTCAATGTTTAATTGTATTTTCTTCAATATTTGTAAGTATACATTTTTTTTTGCTTTTAACTTAGATGAAACTAGTAAAAAGAAATATTAAAATTGATATATAGGAAAATTTAACCCATAATGCCAATATGTTTATGATGGGAAATTGAGAAAGATATTAATAAAATTCTTGTTTTTAAACTTAATTATATTATTTTTATAAAATTGTAATATTTAAATATTTAAATATAAATTTTAATTTTAATTTAAAATTTGATTTTATGTTTTGGAAAAGTCTAACAATAATTAAATCATAGTATAAAATTATCAATTTTTTGAAATTACAAATTTTTTTTTTCTTAATTAAATTTCAAAAAAAATTATTCAATTCATAAAATAACCAAATACAACTTAAATATTGTACTTTATTTCAACCTACAATTTTCTCATTCGCAACTAAATCTAATATAATTTTTGACAAAACATCAATTCTTGAAAATTGCTTCGCTGTTAACAATCAACTTGTATAAATAATTTGCAAAGATCACACCACCACTTTATATAAATTAAAAAACTTAAATCAACTACTTTACTTAAAACTACAAATTTTCTCATTCACAAATAAATTAATATAAAAATATAAATTTGAAAAAAAAACCAAATAAAATAAACCAGTCAATTCTTCAAATTTTAAATTCAAAATGAAACTTATATATTGAGAAATTGGATCCTGTAAGTGTTTGGTAAATTGGGACCTATAGATCTATGTTGCTATAAATTAAAAATATTGAGAAATTTGATCATGTAAGTGTTTGGTAAATTGGGACCTATAGATCTATGTTGCTATAAATTAAAAATCTTGAATTTATTACTTTATTTAAAGCTACATTTTTTTCTTATTTACACTTTAATTTAGGATAAACTCTTAGAAAACAATAAACCCCGATAATAATCCAATAAATGGAAAATTTTCTTATTAATTTATATAAATAATTTGCAAACTTCAACACCATATCATTATAAAAACTTGTCCAAACCATGAAAGATTTTAAATCTGAACACTTCTGGAGACTATTACAAGTTTTAAAGAGGATGTGGTCCAATAGATATGTGGGGAGATTTTGTCTTGCTCCACGTATGATTTTCTCCATTGACTTGCTCCAGATATGATTTCTCCATTGACAATAATTTGCAGAAATCTTCTTTTAAATTAACATCACTGGCTTTTAGTCTTGTGGTCCAATGTTGGGAGGTTTTGTCTTTTTCTAGGCATGATTTTCTCCATTAACAATAAGAGGTTTTTTTAGATTAATATTACTGGCTTTCAGTCTTATGGTGCAATCCTAAACAAAATGAGAATTGCTCCAAACATAATTTGCAAATGTAACCACTGGTTTAATCATTAACTATTTGTTAAGCTATTTGTTAGTATCTTTCAAACATTTTCTGTTACTATGTGTTTTTATATTATGAATGGAAATTTAGTTTTGATTAAATAAAAAGTGATTATGGAATTGGTTCCATAAGGTGAAAGATTGATGTTAAAATAATTCAAGATTATGAGTTAGTTGAACAGAATCAGTTCAAACAGTTGCCTCACCTCTAGGGATAAAAGGGTGATCCCATTGAGGTAGAGGGGATCTGTTCAGTAACTGAGGGAAGAATGATAGAGTAAGTTCCTGAACTGGTATACAATGGAATACTTCAAACTTCCGACATGGCTGGAATTGGAGACTAGACCAAATTGTCCTAAAGTCTCTTCCAGGAGATTCTATCAACTGGATAGCTCAGAGTTGGAGCATGGGGGAGAGTGAGGACGTCATTTCCTCACTCGTGGTAGGGAGGAAACCACATCAGTCCAAATTTTTGAAGTGACAGATAAGTATAATTATTTATCTGTTTTCTAATTGCTGTAGGAAAGAAAAAAAACAGAGCAAATATTTTTATATAATGGTGAAAGAAAAGAACCTGTAAATATGATAATGTTTTACTATAAACATGATTTAATTTCTTAAATTTATGAAGGGGCACGGGAAATCATTTCCTCACTCGTGGTAGGGAGGAAACCACATCAGTCCAAATTTTTGAAGTGACAGATAAGTATAATTATTTATCTGTTTTCTAATTGCTGTAGGAAAGAAAAAAAACAGAGCAAATATTTTTATATAATGGTGAAAGAAAAGAACCTGTAAATATGATAATGTTTTACTATAAACATGATTTAATTTCTTCTGTTATGAATGGACTGTATTGTTCTTCTGGTCAAGTATAACTTTCTCTATGTAACTTATATTTGACATGTTTTTATAAAAAAAGGGGTTACTTCTCTGATAGAAAATATATTGTTGTGATAAGGAAAAAAATAGTTCTATTAGGTTTAACTATGCAGGGAGTTGTTATCACAGAATTCTTGCAAAAAAAACTCTGTGAAGGTGGCTTCCTGATTCTATGATAATTCACGAACAAAGGTGGTCCGGTCACCAGAAAAGGAAAATAACATGGAAAAGATTAAACAGGAAGGAAATTATTGTTTGAAAATTGAAATAGAGGAAGATTTGTTTTATAGATAACGTTGTAAATGACACTAGTCTAATACTAGTTAGAAACAGAAGATTGAAAACGAAATTTATGTAGAAAGACGGTAAAATATAGCAAAAGATATAACAAGAACATCCAGTATAATAACAAGGAAATATTCTAGAATTTAATGCGTGAATAATTGCTATCTAGAGGAAAGTGCATAATTCTATAACTGAATTACTACACAAGAAGTGGGTACAAATCGAATAAAACTCCTTAATATGGTTTAGTCGTTTATGAAAAAATTGTACAGTGCAATTATAAGGAAATAATTTGGTAAACAAATAATCATATATGTACTACACAGGCAAAGCTGTAAAAACTCTGTATATTGCTATTTTCTTTCTGAATGCAATGCTTGATTAAAAAGGAGATTAATCTTTTCTCTTTGTACATCTTGAAAATGTTACTATATACATTTTTATATATATGCAGAGAAGAGGCAAGTAAGAAGCAATACTTTCGCAGAAAGAATTAAACAGTATTCCTTTACAATTACAGTCAGAAAATAATTGGATAATGTCCAGTATTTCTTATTATATTGAGCTTATAGCAACTTCACAATGCATAGAAATATTTATAAATGTTACAGAAAAATTATATTGCTTAGAATCACCTCTAGAGCAGGTTCTTAAAAACCCCACGGAGGTTAGAGTAAGAGCTTCCTTTTACAAAAGACAAAGAAATCTATTTGGTAACCCTATACTCCTAAACTGTCTATCTACATCCTGAAATCGATGTAAGGATGGCATGTTATCCGAATGCTAGAGCTAAGGACAGCCATTGGCAAGTCAAGGATTTAAGTAGAGTTGAAGCGAACCATTACGATACCTATGATAGGAAACCCATGATAAGCACCGAAGTGTGGATTTGGCACCAAGCAGAAATGTTAGAGATGGTCATGGCATAAATTTAGAAAAGAGCAGTGTACCTGCAAGATAAGTATATAATCAGGGTTTAGGATATATGCTGAAAAGCTTAATAAAGATGAGGTAGTAAATTTAAACCAGAAAACGATTGCTTTACCTGTAAAACGTTGATGAAGTCGAGTATCATTGTCCTGTAAGGGATTAATTAGAGAAGAGAGTTAAAACCCATCCTAGCACCATTTCTTCTGTTGTGTAAAATAATTTGTTAAAAAGAATGAAATAAATTGCGTAAATAAAGGAAGACTGAACATTACTTTCCTGAGAGAATTTGATTTGCACACTGGGTGAGTTTCTACAGCATGATGGGAGGATTCCGGTGGGTTGACGAAGCAGGAGAAATAACACAGGCTTCTCAGAAATCTTACTACGAAATTTCAGCCTCCATGGAAACCACAAGACGAAGTGTAGTGAATATTTCATATTAACAGAAGAATCATTTCCTGTCAGCAACAAGAATCATGGAGCGTCATAGCAGAGCTTCCCCACCGACTGAACCGTAGCAAACGGACAAAGCTCATAGGTTTTGGGGTTCTAATCCAAAGAGCAACTTCGGTTGGACACAATTTCAGCCATCGATCTGGAGGAGATCCGACGGACAGAGAGCACACAAGTGTATAAGCACGAAGCCAGATGCAATCGCAAACCCCAGATTATCTGTTGAGATTTTAATGTAATTTAAATGCCAATTACCAACCATGGATGAGTTGGCAACTCCACAAGGCTCGAAGAGAGGTTAACACCTCAATCATAGCATAAATATCTGAAGATAATAAATGAAAACGTGTATGGTACCAAAAGGTATAATGTAACAAAATTAATGAGAATCGTAGTGACATGACTACACCAAAGACTCAGAATTATTAAGAATATAGATAAGTTTAGAATGTAGCACATAACAGATAAAAACTATAATTCACAAGTCATATTGGGTTGAACATGTATGTTGTATAGTTAATTGGAAGTTGTGTTAAAGTAATTTTTTTTTAATTTGGTGTTATTAATGTAATTTCATTTAATTTAATGGATGTATGTTACAAGTGGTATCAAAGCAGCATTGTAACATTGGGACCCTATGGGTCGATTAACGTTTTAATTGTGTATTACTGATGCACAGTGATAGAAAGAAGTTTAAAAAGGATAATATGAGGAGGGCACCAACACAACAACCACCTCCGAACGTTGGTTTGATGGAGTAGAGGAGGAAGTAGCAGAATCATGGCTGATTAAAATGAATAAATATTTCCAAGTGTATGAATACAACAGTAATCTTAAAGCCAGATTGGCTATTTACCAGCTAAGGGAGAAAGCCACTTTATGGTGGGAGGAAGTGAAGAATGTCCGCAGTATAGATGACCAAGATGTAACTTGGGATGCATTTCAACAGTATTTTGAGGATAAGTACCTAACAGAGCGTTTCTATGATGAAAAATATTGAGAATTGCATGATTTGAAGCCAGTAAAAATGACAATGGACAAGTATATCACAAAATTTACTTCCTTACTGCGTTATGTGCCCTATTTAAGAGATGAAAAAGCTAAAGTATAGAGGTTCCTAAGCAGTTTTCCGACTCATATGAAAGAACATATAGAGTTCGTAAATCCTAAGACGATGGATGAGGCCATCAAAAAATCCAGAATGTGTTACCAGCAAGCAAAAGCCAAGGTGGAGCAAGGTAAAAGCTGGCAAGCAAAGAAAGAACATAAGGGCAGCTCTGGATTTAAAAGAAAAAAAACTAGTAATTTTAAAGGTACTGCTAGAAGTTCAGTTAGTAAAAATTTTGGTAAGAATAATCAAAGAATAAGGTGGTCTACAGAAGGTTCCAGTAAGCCGGAACAAACTCAGAACCAGAAGCCACCTTTACAATGTTGGCGGTGTGGAGAGGCACACTACTACCGAAACTATCCACAGCGAGGTAGAAGTGAAGCATTTACCAATTTACAGGAGGCCTCAATAGTGGGTAATGTCGCCAGAAACATACCCAGAATTAATGCAGCATTGGAGGACCGGCAAGCTGACTACCAGCCGACAATGATTGAACTGGAAGGTAAACTGCTATCTCAACCTGTTTCTATTTTGGTAGATCCAGGTGCAAGCTTAATATATATAAGTCCCAAAGTAGTAGAGAACTGTAAATTAGAAAGTCAGAAATTTAGGAAATCATGGCTAGTACAGTTAGCTACTGGAGCTAAGAGGAAAGTTAGTGCCAAAATATTGAATTGTGCACTAAAAATTAATGAATAGCAGCTAACTGTGGATTTGAATATTTTTCCTCTGGGATCTTATGATGTGCTACTTGGCATGGATTGGTTGGAAAAACATTGGATACTGGTAGATTGCAAAGAAAAGGTTATTTACTATAGAAAACAAGATAGCACTTGCCAGGAAATTCAAGGGATAAAGAAACCTTTACAGTTGCGTCCAATCACAGCATCCCAAATGGGCAAGTGAATGAGGAAAGGATAGCAGCTATACACCATTCAAGTGGGCTTTACTAACTCTAAAGATAAGGCTCCTATGTTGGAAAATATACCAATAGTGCAGGAGTTCAAAGATGTATTTCCAGAGGAAATACCAGGATTTCCACCTAGAAGGGACATAGATTTTACAATTGAATTGGTACCAGGAGCATCGCCAATTTCAAGGGCACCCTATCGGATGAGTGTACCTGAATTAACTGAGTTAAAAATGCAGCTACAAGAATTATTAGATAAGGGATATATATGACCAAGTGTATCTCCTTGGGGAGCACCTGTACTATTTGTGAAGAAGAAGGATGGAACCATGCGTATGTGCATGGATTACCGTCAGCTGAATAAAATAACCGTTAAGAACAGATATCCTCTACCGCGAATTGATGATCTGTTTGACCAAGTGAAGGGAGAAAAAGTATTTTCAAAGATATATCTAAAATCAGGATACCATCATATCCGGATAAAGGACGAAGACATACATAAAACTGCCTTTTGTACAAGGTACGAGCACTACGAATTTGTGGTGCTACCTTTTGGGTTGACCAATGCACCAGCAACATTCATGAGATTGATGCATGGTATATTTCACCCCTATCTGGATAACTTGGTGTTAATTTTTATTGATGACATTTTAGTTTATTCTAAGAATCAGAGGAACACAAAGAACACTTGTGGATAGTGCTGGAAATGTTAAGGAAGCATCAACTATATGCAAAATTCAGCAAGTGTGATTTCTTCAAGGAAGAAATACAATACCTTGGACATGTTATTATTGCTAAAGGTATTGCAGTGGACCCTGAGAAAATCAGAACAATTATGGAATGGAAGGTACCTCAAAACGTGGCAGACATACGACCATTTATGGGGCTGGCCAGTTATTATCGGTGATTTATTAAGGGTTTTCAAAAATTTCTTTTCCTGTTACTTCCCTACAAAGGAAAGGAAAAATATTCAAATGGACAAGTGAATGTCAGGATAGCTTTGAAAAACTAAAACAATTATTGACCACAGCCCTGATGTTAAGAGTAGCTGATCCTACTAAAGAATTCGAAGTATGCATAGATGCATGCAAGGAGGGTGTTGGAACGATTTTTCCCAAGAAGGTAAAGTGGTCACGTATGAGTCTCAAAAATTAAAGGAACATGAGCAGTGATATTCAACTTATGATTTAGAGCTTACCTCAGTAGTACATGCGCTCCGGGTATGGAGGCATTACTTACTGTGAAAAATATTTGTGCCCAAGACTGATCACAACAGCTTAACTAGCTATTTTAAATAAACTGATCTTAATTCTCGCCAGGCACGGTGGAATGCCTTCTTAAGCGAATTTGATATTGAGATGCAGCATGTAAAAGGTAAGGAGAACAGAGTAGCGGATGCATTAAGAAGAAAATTGCATGGTGTTTATGAACTATATTATAATGAGGTTGAGTGTAGATTTCTAGAACAAATAAAAGCAGAAGCAGATAAAGATCATGAATATAAGTTTATATGGAAACAAGCAAAAGATTTCAAGGACCAAGGAAAATCTACAGATTATGAAATTGATAAGGATGGTTTGCTGATTTTCAAAAAGAGAATTTTCATTCCTAACAAAATGGAGTTGAAGGAGCTGATTTTGAATGAATACCATCGTAGTAATTACTCTGGACATCCTGGTTATCAAAAGATGTTAACAGCAATAAGGAAAAATTATTTCTGGCCAGGTATGAGAAAAGATATTGCAGAATATCTAAACAAGTGTATAGAATGCCAACAAGTAAAAGTAGAGCACCGGCACCCAGCTAGTCTAATGTGGCCTATACCAATACCTGAGTGGAAGTGGGAGGTGATATCGTTAGATTTTATCACCAGACTACCAAGGTTAAAAAGGCATAATGACTCAATTATGGTAGTAGTGGATCGGTTAAGCAAATCAGCGCATTATATACCTTTTCAGTCTACTTACAAAATAGTACAAATAGCAGACATTTTTATGCGCAAAATTTTTAGATTGCATGGTATTCCAAAGACTGTTATATCTGACAGGGATGTGAAATTTACATCTGCATTTTGGAAAACGTTTTTCACGGGATTGGGGACTCAAGTTAACTTCAGCACCGCTTACCATCCACAGACGGACGGTCAAACGGAGCGAGTAAATCAGATTCCTGAAGATGTGCTATGTATGTATGTCATGCAACAGCCAACTAGGTGGGCAGAATATCTACACCTAGTAGAGTTTGCATATAACAATAGCTATCAGGAGTCACTCAAGATGAGTCAATTTGAAGCCTTGTCTGGGCGACATGAATAGCTCCCATTAATTGGAGTAGCCCAGAAAACAAGTTGATGCTTGGACCTGACATGTTAACTAAAATGGAGACAGATGTAAAGAAAATCCGACAAAATTAGAAGGCAGCCTAGGATAGGAGAAAAGTTTATGCAAACAAGAAAATCACCTATAGTGAATTTGAAGTGGGGGAAGATGTGTACGTAAGGATTAAGCCAAAGAAAAGCAATTTCAGATGGGCCTCATGTGCCAAGTTGGCTCCCAGATTTTGCGGTCCATTCCAAATATTGGAACGAGTAGGACCTGTGGCTTACCATTTAGCCTTGCCCAGTCATATTCAATTACATAACGTTTTTCATGTATCGTTATTGAAAAGATACATACACGATTCAAAACACATAATCCACTGGTAGAATATTTAGGTAGAATATGAATACCAGATTGATTAAAAAAATGTTAATATTTATGAGTAAAACTAATTCAAGATCACTATTTGCAGGTCGAGCCAGACGGAGAATTTTGGTCGAACCTCACAGTATAATTGATCAGAGGGAAATCATGCTTCGGAAAGGAGCCATCGCTCAGGTTAAAGTGCAATGGAAGCACTTTGGCCCGGAAGAAGCTACCTGAGAGGATGAAGCTTTTGTTCAGGAAGCCTATCCTGAACTTTTTGCTAGAGCAGAATGAGAACACTAGGGACGGTGTTCACTTCCAAGGGGGGAAGTTGTAACCACTGGTTTAATCATTAACTATTTGTTAAGCTATTTTTTAGGATCTTTCAAACATTTTCTGTTACAATGTGTTTTTATATTATGAACAGAAATTTAATTTTGATTAAATAAAAAGTGATTATGGAATTGGTTCCACTAGGTGAAAGACTCATGTTAAAATAATTTAAGATTATGAGTTAGTTGAACAGAATCAGTTCAAATAGTTGCCTCACCTCTAGGGATAAAAGGGTGATCCCATTGAGGTAGAGGGGTTCTATTCGGTAACTGAAGGAAGAATGTTGGAGTAAGTTCCTGAACTGGTATACAATAGAATACTTCAAACTTCCGACATGGCTCGAATTGGAGACTGGACCGGATTCTCCTGAAGTCTCTTCCAGGAGATTCTGTCAACTAGATAGCTCAAACTTGGAGCACGGGGGAGAGTGAGGATGTCATTGCCTCACTCGTGGTAGGGAGGAAACCACATTAGTCCAAATCTTTGAAGTGACGAGTAAGTATAACTATTTCTCTGTTTTCTAATTGTTGTAGGAAAGAAAAAAAAAACAAAGCAAATATTTATATATAATGGGGAAAGAAAAGAACCTATAAATATGATAATGCTTTATTATAAAGGTGATTTAATTTCTTCTAATATGAAGGGGTTGTACTGTTCTTCCGGTCAAGTATAACTTTCTCTGTGTAACTTATATTTGACACGTTTTTATAAAAAAAAGTGTTACTTCTCTAATAGAAAGTATATTGTTGTGAGAAGGAAAAAAAACAGTTCTATTAGGTTTAACTACGCAGGGAGTTGTTATCACAGATTTCTTGCAAGAAAAACTCTGTGAAGGTCGCTTCCTGATTCTATGATAATTCATGGAAAAAGGTGGTCCGGTCACCAGAAAAGGAAAATAACACGGAAAAGATTAAACAGGAAGGAAAGTATTGTTTGAAACTTGAAATAGAGGAAAAAATTTTTTATAGATAATGTTGTAAATGAAACTGGTCTAATACTAGTTAGAAACAGAAGATTGAAAATGGAATTTATATAACGCAACCGTAAAATATAGCAAAATATATAACAAGAACATCCAGTATAAGAACAAGGAAATCTTCTAGAATTTAATGCATGAATAATTTCTATCTAGTGGAAAGCGCATAATTCTATAACTGAATAACTACACAAGAAACGTGCCCAGAAGTGGGTACAAATCGAATAAAACTTCTTAATATGGTTTAGTCGTTTATGAAAAAATTGTACAATGCAATTATAAGGAAATAATTTGGTAAAAAAATAAGCATATATGTACTACACAGACAAAGCTGTAAAAACTGTGTATATTGCTATTTTCTTTCTGAATGCAATGCTTGATTAAAAAGGAGATTAATCTTTTCTCTGTGTACATCTTGAAAATGTTACTATATACATTTTTATATCTATGCAAAGAAGAGGCAAGTAAGAAGCAATACTTTCACAGAAAGAATTAAATAGTATTCCTTTACAATTACAATCAGAAAATAATTGGATAATGTCTAGTATTTCTTATTATATTGAGCTTATAGCAACTTCACAATGCATAGAAATATTTATAATTGTTACAGAAAAATTATAGTGCTTAGAATCTTCTCTGGAGCAAGTTCTTAAAAACCCCTCGGAGGTTAGAGTAAGAGCTTCTTTTTAAAAAAGATAGAAATATATTTGGTAACCCTATACTCCTAAATTGTCTATATACATCCTGAAATCAATGTAAGGATGGCATGCTAGCCGAATGCTAGAGCTAAGGACAACCATAGGCAAGTCAAGGATTTAAGTAGAGTTGAAGCGAACCATTATGGAACCTATGACAGGAAACCCTCGATAAGCACTGAAGTGTGGATTTGGCGCCAAGCAGAAATGTTAGAGATGGTCATGGCGGAAATTTAGAAAAGAGCAGTGTACTTGCAAGATAAGTATATAATCAGGGTTTAGGATATACGCCGAAAAGCTTAATAAAGATGAGGTAGTAAATTTAAACCAGAAAATGATTTTTTTACATGTAACACGTTGATGAAGCTGAGTATCATTGTCCTGTAATGGATTAATTAGAGAAGAGAGTTAAAACCCAGCCTAGCACCATTTCTTCTATTGTGTAAAATAATTTGTTAAAAATAATAAAAGAAATTGCGCGAAGAAAGGAAGACTGAACATTACCTTCCTGAGAGAATTTGATTTGCACGCTAGATGATTTTCTACAGCACGATGGGAGGATTCATGTGGGTTGACGAAGCAGGAGCAATAACACAGTCTTCTCAGAAATCTTACTATGAAATTTTAGCCTCCACCGAAACCACAGGATGAAGTGCAGTGAATATTTCATATTAATAGCAGAATAATTTCCTGTAAGCAACAAGAATTATGGAGTGTCGTAGCAGAGCTTCCCCACCGACTAAATCGTAGAAAATGGACCAAGAACATAGGTTTTGGGGTTCTAATCCAAAGAGCAGCTTCGGTTGGACACAATTTCAGCCATCGATCTGGAGGAGATCCAACGGACGAAGAGCATACAAGTGTATAGGCACGAAGCCAGATGCAACCGCAAACCCTAGATTATCTGCTGAGATTTTAATGTAATTTAAATGCCAAGCACCAACCATGGATGAGTTGGCAACTCTACAAGTCTTGAAGAGAGGTTAACACCTCGATCATAGCATAAATATTTGAAGATAATAAATGAAAACGTGTATGGTACCGAAAGGTATAATGTAACAAAATTAATGAGAATAGTAGTGACACGACTACACCAAAGACTCAGAATTATTAAGAATATAGAGAAGTTTAGAATGTAGCACATAACAGATTAAAACTATAATTCACAAGTCATATTGGGTTGAACATGTATGTTGTATAGTTAATTGGAAGTTGTGTTAAAGTAATTTTTTTTAATCTGGTGTTATTGATGTAATTGAATTTAATTTAATGGATGTATGTACAGCAAAGATCCTCTTTTCGATTAACACCACTTGTTCAGAAAAAATTGAATCATCTCAACGTTGCTAGGAAAACAAAAAGTTTGTGGTAATAATATTTGTTGATGGAGTAAATCCGACATGTATACACGATTTATGGAGGTTGTGTTAATAATTATTTGTTCATTTTGTTTCGTAATCTCAATCTCTACGTGTTGGAACGACTCTTTCTTCCCCACTGTCAACGAACTTTCCCTAAACTGAGAGTAAGAAAAGCCAATTTCAACTCCCAACTTCTTCGGTCTCCTCTCCCCCAATTTCTAATTCGCCTCTTTCCGAGATCGAGCATTCTTCAACAACTATAAGTAATGCACCCGGCGCCTCCTTAGCTAGATTAGCCTCTATTTCAAAACCTTAATCAAGAACGCAACCTGGGATTTCCCTTCGTCAATTGGTTATCAAGATGCAGATGATTTCTATTATTTCGCATAGGCCACTCCAAATCCCTTCAAGAATTTGTTGGTTCTCTGGCTTAACGGTTGTAAATTCACTTGAATGTTCATTTCCTGTCATAATCATATTCGGCGGTAAATTCTCTTGAATGTTCGTTTCCTGTCATAATCTTATTCAGCGATGATTACGCTAACATCACTCGCATAAATGGCAGAGACAACTCCCTATCAGCGTACTAATCTGTTTATCTTTCTATGATAACTCGCGTATCAGCTGATAATTCGCATATCCACGATTATAATTCGCGTATCCGGCGATAGCTCATGTAATCGGTGATAAGTCACATATCCGTTGATGATAACTTGCATATCCACGGTGATAGTTGGCATAACAAGAGGTATCTCGCATATTAGGCAGCAATTACTCATAGATTGAGGTGAGATCACTCGTATATACGGTAAAGACAACTCGCATAAAGATAGAGACAACTCGCATAAATATTCATAAAGATGGAGCTCCCCTTCGCCCTATTTTCAACACCATAGGTGGTCCTACTTATCTTCTCGCTAATTTTTTAGCCAGTAAGCTTAAGCCTCTCGTAGGTTGTACTGACTCCTTTGTCAAAGACTCCTCCTCCTTTATTAATGAATTGAAAACCATCAGATTGGAACCTGATGACAGGTTTGTTAGTTTTGATGTGGTCTCATTATACACTTGCATCCCCATTAGGGAAGCTATTGATGTCATTTCTCGGGTCACAAATCCTGATACTGCTCATCTAATGGAGATCTGTCTAACCTCAACCTTCTTCAGTTTCGAGGGTGAATTCTTTGAACAAGCTTGTGGTGTGGCCATGGTTTCCCCCCTTTCCCCAGTGGTAGCTAATCTCTTTATGGAAGACTTTGAATCTAGGGCCCTCTCCTCCTCCCTTTTTCAACCTAAGCTTTGGAAAAGGTTTTTTGATGACACCTGTGTGGTGTGGCCTCATGGAAAAAAGAATTTGGACCTTTTCTTCCGTCATCTTAATGATCAATCTGATTTCATTAAGTTTACCATGGAATTCGAAGTGGATGGTAGCCTACCCTTTCTTGATGTTCTTATTTCTAGAAATGATGAAGGTTCTTTCACTCATCAAGTTTTTAGAAAGAAGACGCACACTGAGCAGTATTTACATGCGAGTTCTCACCATTTCCCTGCTCAGAAGTCAGGGGTTCTCGGTACTCTAGCCACTAGAGCCTTTAGAATTTCTGATGAACACCACCTTGAAGATGAGAAATCTCATCTCCTTAAGGTTTTCCTTAATAATGGTTATAGCAAGGTTCAATGTCTTAAAGCTTTTCAAAAAGCTGAAAAAGGTCCTAAGGTCAAGAAGGAACATTGGGATAGGTTATCCGGAGTTCACCTTCCTTTTATCCAAGGAACGACTGATAAAATCACTAGGATCCTAAGGAGACATAAGGTTCCCTCAACCTTTAGGCCCCTCCGCACCATTCGGAGTTCCCTTAGATCTGTTAAGGACCCAATCTGCCCTAAGGATGGTAAGGGTGTTTACTTGATTCCTTGCTCCTGTGGGACACCTTACATTGGTGTAACTGGTTGATCCATCAGTCAAAGAATTCAAGAGCATGCCGTTGACCTGAAGAATAATAGATCTTGCTCCTCTGCTTTAGCAGAGCATGCGGAAAAGACAAAGCATCACATTTGCATCGAAGATGCGAAATTTATTGCAAGGATTGACCATTTCCACCATAGAAAGTTGAGGGAGCCCTTAGAAATCGAAAATAGGCCAGTCAACCTAAACAGGGATGATGGGTGGAGTCTTAGCAGATGTTGGATCCCTGCCCTTCATTCTTAGTCTTTGGTTTTCTTCCCTTCTGTTCTCCCTCGTTTCCTTTCCTCTCCTCTGTTCGTTGGTTTATTCCTCCCTTTCTGTTCTTGATTTTATTTTTATTTTTATTTATTATTATTACTATTAGTTTATTACTTAACATTAGTATTTATTTGTTTATTTATGGATTTATCATCAATATTATTATTATTTATTTAATATTATTATTTTTCATTTATTTATTTTTATTTTATTTATTTATCTATTTTTATTTTTATTTGATTTTTATTTATGTATTTATTTATCAATTTTTATTTATTTATTTATTTTATTTTATTTTGTTTTTATTTATTTATTTATTTTTATTTTTTATTTTATTTTTATTTTTATTAATTATATATAAATATTTCATTATGTTTAAATCTTTTAATTATTAATAGAAGATAATAATAATATTTCAATAATTATTTTGTCTTTAAAGTTTCTTATTTAGTCAAACTATCCCTTATTCCATAATGGCTAGTCGGAGTTTCCTATCTATTTAAACTAGGTCCTAGATCAGATTTCTCATTTTGTCCTGATGATGAACCACACTAGCTAGTTCGAAACGCATTGACAAAATCTGCTTGAATGTGATTTTCACCGAAAGATTTTATACACAATATCAGTTGTATTATTAGCGAATTTCTCGGGCACAATTATAAAGTTAGAGGCAGGCTCATGAAGGATTGCGCAGTCAAGGAAGGTTGAGTATTCTATTTAATAGGGATTAATTGCCTAGGGATTTCTTGAGCAAGGTTGGGCTAAGCAGGGGCTGAGAATTAGCTAAGTGTTGGTCAATTTTGCCTAAGATTTGCTAGTCAGTTTTGAGCAGGATCAAGATGAGACGATCAGTAGAGTGCATGATTTTCTCGGTGTGAGAAAGCATTGTATTGTTTCATGATTCTTTAGCTATGTACAATAAATGATAGAGGGGTTTTGAGCAAGTTCTTTCCCCAGATACATCTTGTGTTGCATGACTGATAATTTCCTTTCTCTTACTTGCATGTGATTGAGCGATCTTGTTTTATATTCTACAAATATAGTAGAAGGATTCAGTATCTTGTTTTAGTACATCACAAGATTAGATTGAATCCATTAGTATAGAGTTTTTATATAAATTCTACACGTAAGTTGTATGACACATTGTCCCCCTTGACCTACATGGTGGAAAATGCTACTGCGAAAGAAGAAATCCACACATGAGTCTATAATAAGCACAACTTGCGAGTTTGTAGAAGAAATATAGTCTGCAATTTCTATGAGAAAGAATTCACCATACTTGGAAAATTTAATTATATAAGTATGTGGTTATCAAATTCCCTAAATGCATTTTATGATTTTCTAAATACACTTTTTAATTCTCTATTTCTAAACATAATTTGTAGGAGATATCCCAAAGAAAAGTCATAGGTACTTAATGGAGAAAAAAAAGTTGCAATTTGTGACAAATGTAATAATATTTCGTTTCTATCAATATTATGATAACAATGATATGAAAAATGCAATTTAAAAACTCAGTTATAAAATAATATAAAAACCAATTTTTATTGGAATCTTAAAGGCAATGATAGTGGCCACCATTCTTAAGCTTCTATTGATTATAATATCATTCAATATATCATTCAAATTACTCTATAGCTACTCTAGACCCTGATACATCTCCAACCACATCTATTTCACCTATGTTGTCTTCCTATTTGCCACCAGATATTATGAATAGAGCAATTAATTCATGGCATTAGAAAAGGCACTTCCTAGGCTAGGCCTCAATTTGCGAGTGATGAAAATCCCTGGATAATATTGTTTTGGTTGTCATTCTTAGTATTTTAATTGAAAAAACCACAGAAGTCCATTATCACATAGATAGTGTTTTTTTAATGTGTATGTATGGTTGGCAATGTCTCAAAATTCCAAATTTAATAACATTTTCATATGAAATATTGTTTACAACCCATATAACACTTTTATTCCATTCAATGAATTAGCTTTGGAAATTTCAAAAAACATACATTCTAGATTTAGTCCATAACCACACTGAATATCAAATTCGCTCCATGTTATTTGAATTGATGAGTGGATTAGTATTTAGCAATTAATATAATTCATCCCCCAAAAAATTAGTTTCATGCTAAAAATTGATGCGACCTTTGCATAAGTGAATTTATGCAACCATGTAAGTCTTTTGCCCTTTCATGTCACCATGGATCTCTCACTTTACCCTCAAATTTTATACTTCGTATTTAATATGCTCAATTTCTACTTTACACGGCCATAGATCATAGATTTTAATACAGGAATATTTTAATCCTAATATTTTAACATTCTTATATTTTAATACTCTTCCTTTAATATATGACCATGGAACTCATATTTTAATGGGCTCATATTTTAGCACTCATCTGATATTATGCCGCCATGGATCTAAGATTTCAATATGATCAACACTTTTAAATTAATATGCTTCCATAAACTTACTTTTAAATTAATATGCTTCCATAGAACTCAATGTTCAATATGCTCAAATTGCACTAAGATAATATTTTTAATATGATTAAATTTATGGGTTAAATACCAAACAGTTGGCAATAGATTATAGCAACTGACGGTTTAATACTCCACCTTTAATATGCTCATATTTTTATACTCTACCCATTCCAGTATTAGGTTATGGGAATGGATCGATTTGTTAACATACAGAGTGTATCAATTCCGATATGATGCTTATATTTTGATAATTGATTATGACATTATATTCTTTTCATTATGATAATTAGGTTATGATTTTGACAACACAAATATTCACATTATACTAATATAATATAATATGGTTTTTTAATTGGATATTTGTAATATAATATGGTTTTTTAATTGGATATTTATATTTTAATAATACAGATATTGTTATCGTAATTTTTTGTGATTTATATTGGAAGCTATAATGTTTTTCGAATTAATTACATTATGAAAATTTGGTGGATGTTTCAAACTAATTAATGTGGTTTAAATGATAAAAAAATCAATCAGTTTTGAAGAATAAATAGGTAAGATGCATCAGGGTCCAGAGCTAGTCATTATTAAATTAGTTATTAAATTAATTAAAATAACAGTTAGCTCTAACATTGATACATCTTTACTATTAATTGGAATTGATTGATTTTTTCATTATTGTTTTAAAAATGAACCATATTAGTTCATTCGTAATGTCAACCAAATCTTCATAATATAATTAATCCGAAAAATAGTATAACTCAAAATATAGATATTTTTATTTTTATTTATTCACTATCAATAAAATAAATAAATTGATAAATTCATTAACTTGATGAATTCATTGGTATGTTACTTGTAGCCACAATCCGCTAGCGAGAACAATCCATCGATAATATTGTTTTGTTTTCCTTTTGTATTTTAATGGTATTAGAGGAACCACAAAAGTTTATTGTCAAAGACATCATGTTTGTTGTGATGTGCTAGTATGGCGAGCATTTTAAATATAAATAGTTTTTTGCCAGTCTCAAGCTTCAAATGTAATATCATTTTCATATGCAATACTCTTTACATCATGTATAACAACTTTTATTAGGTTTAAAGGATCAGGGCATTCCAGACCGGAAAACTTCAATAAACATCTATTTCATATTTAGGGCATAACCACATTCTATCACTAAATATCAAATTCCCTGCATATTACCTGAAAGTTAAATAGACAAATGGGTTGTTTTAGAAATCACATTTTACAAATACAAATTGGCATTAAGCAATTGGAATGAACATAATAATAATTTTGTTTTTATAAATAATTAAATAAAAAACAATATATCAATGATTGCTTAATTGGAATGAACATAATAATAACTTTGTTTTTATAAACAATTAAATAAAAAACAATATATCAATAATATTTTTACAATTAGATAAAATAAAATAGACCAATAACATTTAAAACTATTAGATTTATAATAAATATTCAACATAATATTAAATATAAAAAATATTTATTATAGTTTAAAAAAATATCATGCACCGTACAATGTGATTATTTATATGAATTTTTTTATATTTAAAATTTGTCAACTTAGTAATGAGAATAAATTTAATTTAAATTATTACCAAGTATTAACTGGTTTTAAATTAAATATAATTTAAGTTATAATAAAATATTATTATCAATATAGTGTATAGAATTTTGATGTTATGAATAATTTAATACATTTTTAATATAAAAAATAATTAAATTTAAATAATAATTTGTTCAATTTAATATGTGGTTCATATTATATTTATTTAGTAAAACAATAAATTTAGATATATAAATTTCATTATAAAAATGTAGAGTTTTTATTGTTAGATTAAAGATTACTAGTTGTTGATTTTTCAATACAATTGATACAAGTAATTTATTTCTGTACTAATTACTCATATATATATATATATATATATATATATATATATATATATATATATTATTTTCATTAAGTAATTATATTTCAGAAATTGACTTAATATTTATGAAAAGAAAGTAGAGTTCTCAATGTGTGTGAAGAGAGAGAGGTGGAGAGAGATATGTGTGTAAAATGAAAAGTTTAGGATATATTTTATATCTAAGATACTTAATAGGTATGTCTCTTAAATTAAATCACGTCTTCTTGTAAATTAAATTCTAGTAGTCTGCATATTTATATTTTTACTCATGTTTATTAAAGTGTTGAAGATTACATAAATAATGGTGGGAAGTAACTCTTGGTAAGTATATTTATTTACATATTGGTCTTATTTCGTATTTTATGCAAATAATTGCTTAAATTATGGTAGGCAGTAACTCATGGTCAATATGTTATTTATGTAAGTATGAGCTATTTTCGAGGATCTTAGTTTTAGGTATTTTTGTTGATTTTATTTCTTTTACTTTTTATTGTATTTTTGTTGATTGTATTTCTTTTACTTTTTATTTCTTATGTTTTACAATGTAATCTTCTTTTGTGTTTTTACATATAGTATTATAAATACATCAAGGACATGAAGACTAGCCATAACTACATTATTCCACACTCCCTCTTAGCTAGGGAGGTATTCATAATGTCTATCAAGATGTGAACAAGTTGAAAGGGTTCTCTAAGGAAGGATTTAGACTAGACCAACATAGGAATTAATGTTAAAATGATGACTAGCGTCACAATCATGGCATCCACTTAGTACCTTTGGTACAACATCAATATAAACTAGTCACCATGATGTGGTCTAAACCTCAACCTCGTAGTATCCATATTAGTCTTCGTTCACCATTACATGATTAGTGCACATAGTCCAGGTAAAACTTTAAATAGCCTCAACTAGGATGGATGTCAAAACATGCTCTCTCTCTAAACAAAGATCTGCGAAGCTCTCTCAGATATCTGAGCAACTCTCTCTAAATAGAGATCTGAGCAGCTTCTCAGAGATCCAAGCAGGATACTGGGAGACTACAACTCAGCCTCTAGAACCATTTTCCTAATTCTAGTCAATCTATTTGATACAAGGAAATGTTGAGGCCTCATAATTATGTGGCCAAAACATGGGGGAAAACCACCCGGTCCAAACCTTAAAGCAGCTCCTTTTCCATTTGGTATAGTGGCTCCGAATGGGGATAATGGGACCAGTTTCCCAATACGGATGTTTTATGAGAGTTTTTATGAATATAGCGTGAAAATGGATAATGGTTTTAATCTATATGCATCTATCTAAGTAATCAATCTAATATATACTCGGGGTTTTATTCCTTTATGCGATCTAGAACGATATCCTTCAACTATTAGTAATATAGATCATTTAACAGTCGAAAGAGATGAAAATTATGTAAAATGGTTCTTCTAACAAAATAGTTTGCATAGAAGAATTGTGTAAGACATATCGCATTTTCCAATGTGATTACATATTCAATAAGAAACCATAGCTAAATATTATAACAGAAGTGCATGTAATATTTCTATATGATAACCTTTCAAATATATAATGCAATAAAAAGATAACTATCAATTTAAGAGATAAGACTTAATACAAGTGAATAGAAGTACCATATGTATGAATTTCTACTCATGTAAATTGACAGCGATGAATCATTTTCTTCCCACTTTCAAGTGATTTAAAGAGTACAATAGTGCAACATCAGTTAAACAGCTTTAATTTCTAAAAGATAGCATAATATGTTCCATTAATTCATCAAAGAACTCACAAACATACAATAGTGCATTCTTTGCAAATGTTTTTGAAGAATTTATGGACCCTTCTCTAAATGCATGAGAAGGGTTTAAATACTAAACTAAATATAAACTAAAATTAAATTATTACAAAAATGTAGAGGAGGTTTCAAACAACCTTCCTCTAAAAGCTTAACTTAAACAACAATTTAGGAAAATAAACTAACAATCCTGATTTTGTGAATCCTGCCCTTCTTTCTGAATGTGATCACAAAGTTGGCAAATATCTAACATTGCTTTGAGCTGAGCTGGTTGTGATATCCGTGATCGAATCTGTCCCTTGAAAATAGCATTTGAGATTACTGACTGAGATCTTTTTTCTGAATCTGTAAGAGACTGAAGAGTTTGATGTTGATGGTAGGGTTTGATCAGAAAATTCCAGTAATTTTCCTGAAAAAGCTTATTAACTTTTTTTCTCATTTCCTCTCATGTATTTTCTCTCTGCCTCCACTTTATTTCTACTTCTCTTGTTTCTAAAAACACATCACATGTGTTTTCCTCAAGAAGTTATGTCTTAAAAATTTCTCACATATAGACTGAATAATCTCATTTGATTTCTTGGACATCTTGGTGGTTTCTTTCTCTGCTTGATCAATTTGTGCTCCCCATTCTGCAAATAATAGTTCCTTGTGAAGCTTATCTATTTGTGGTAGATTAGCTTGTTTTCTTGTATCTGAAAATTGCCACTGAATGTGTGCTTCGATTTTCTTTTCAAGTCTTTCACATTCCAGTTTCTGAATTGCTATTTGCTGGATCATTATTTAATGGAATCACAATAAGAACCAATCATGGAACCTTGGTGACAAAACACTTCTTGTTCTTTCTTTAGCTTGGTGTTTACATCAAGTGCTTCTTTGATAAATTGTTCTAATTTTGGTTCACTCTGTAACTTAGCCATGGCTATTTCCAAATGTTCTTGCTTTTCATTAAGCTCTGTCTAATACTTCAATTTGAGGCTTTCAATGTCTTCATGAAATTGGGTTGTGCTTATTTTGATTTGCTCAATGGACTTGGCTTTCTCTTCATTCAACAATTGTTCTAATTCTTGTACTCTGGCTTCCTTTTGCTTCAACAATACTCTAACCTCAATAGCTTTATCAATAGTAGCGGTAGAATATGCCCCTGCATATTGTGATAATTTGGTTAGATTTTTAGTGGGATCATCTGAGGAATCCTTCCATAGTACATCAAATGATTCATCTGTTGGTTTTGGAGTTGTTTCATCAATCCTTCTTCTTTTATTTCTTTTAACTACAGCCTTGTAACTGGGATTGTATAAAATATCTAATGAAGGAATATCTTCAATCTGTAGAACAATCTGATCTATAGGGTAGGCCGGTATGATCTATTTTTCATGCATTTCTGGAACTCTTTGTAGTGGATTGACAGTCTCAACTATTTTCTGTGAGGGTTCTGGTGTTTGGAAACTTGTTTCTTGATCAGTATTGGGATTTTCTTTGGGAGTATTTATTGCTTCTAAAAATTCTTCCCATTCATTAATAAGATCTTTTTCTTGTGGTAACTTGGACTGATCTAGCATGCTATGACTATGTTGAACTGTTTCAGAATTTGATTATGTCCCATTATTTCTTGTTTCCTCCATCATTTCTATCTCTTGAATAACTTGGTCAATTGTCTTTTCTGAATTTTATTTCTTAGATTCGGATTCATTTTCAGAGTGATCTGAATTATCAGATTGCTGTTGCAATTGACCTAATTCATTTTCAGATATATCTTTCATTTCATCATCCATACTAACACTTGGAGTTTGTTTTTCATCTTCAATTGTCAACGAATTTAAAGGAACGTTTTCTAGTCTCTTGTTTATGTAGGCTTGAAAAGCTTCAGCATCCTCTTGACTTAGTTGACTAGAAACATACTTGGTAATATCAAAGAAATTTTCTATGCCCTGGAAGAGGTCATTGAATCCATATGCTTCCTTTCCAAAATTCTTCATTTTAAGCTTTGCAATGTAATTTTTAATCACATCACTAGGATCATATAATCTTCCTAGCATAAATGCCAATTTCAATAACTGAATCTTGGGAACCTCTTTGTAAGTATGCTCGATATTGGCCAGAGCAAAGGTGCCACACTATAGAGGGAAATTAGGCCAAATAGCCTTTTTACCATCCTTCTGCTACTTCATGACACTATTGACAAGTTGAAATGCTATTTCTTTTGCAAGTAAATTATCGGGAACATAGTAAGGTAAAACATGGGGAGAATCATAACTCCCAAATACTCTAATATATGTAAACTTTTCTTTGGCAAACCATCTAGCTACTGGAAGAATATCTACATTGGCTTCTTCAGAAACCCTAGGAGTCGTTTTGTTGAAATCATCTAATGTATAAGAAATATGACTCCATAACAGATTTTATAGAAGTGTAAGTGGAACTCTGAATCCCATATTTCTCTATGGTAGATGTGAATCGAGGTAGGGTCTTTGGTATTCCATTTCCAACCCATGGTAGGAGAATTAGAAGTAAAATAGATAGCATCCATGACATAGTCAGACATATAAAAAGGAGGTATTTATCTAAATGAAACACTTATTTTATTCCTATATTTAGTTATATGCTTGGCTAGGTAATTAGATAAAATGTCTGCCCAATTTAAGATAGATGAATTGGCGATTGCGTCAATTAGGGGAACCCAAAATCTTGAGAATCTAGTGCTATCTGGATTGGAAAATATTCTACATAACATAAAAGCAGCATAACAGTAAGGATTAGGAATTTTGGAAATTGGGTACGTACCAGACTTATCTTGCTTCAATTTATCTTCATTATCCTTCCATTCGTGGATGACTTTGATAAGATCTGGATGTTTTCCTTTGAAATTCTGCATATATTTATTATCGTATCTCTATTGCGGGGTTGGTAGATGATCCATTGCTGCTAAATCCTCTGCTCTGAAAGAACCTATAGTTTCTCCTCTCGAATTCTTGAATATTCTATCTTCAATGTTTAAGTGGTCAATTGCTCACTTAACCATGTTTGTATAAGGAAAAATCTTAGGTCTTACAACTATCCTATGAATGTATGAGCATGCAACGTCAAAAAGAGTTGCGTCAGAGGTAGAAGCAGTGCCTGTTGCAGAAACTTTGTTTATCACCATTGGTCCTTCATCTTCGAAGATTTTATACATTGCCTCCCACGTCGAACTGCCACAGTCTTTTTTGTAGACGGTATCTAAAATAATGGAGACATATGTGTGTCTTTTTTGGATGAAGTTTGAGAATTTTTTTTGCCCCTTTTCCTCATTTTTATCTTCTTCAACCCGTTAATTGGTTTCCTAAGAGCAAAGTGAATTTTACAAATAAGGAGTATCACAAGAGTAAATCAACCATTTACTTCAAACATATGCGAGAATATATCAATCTATTAATCATATTTCATAATTTCTAATTTAATATTTCGCATGGCTTCACACATAAGATCTATCAATCGTTTTAAAGTCGTTAAGATCTTAAATTCCGTTTGATATGACACAAGTTGTTTCACACACTTGATTCATTTAATATGCATCTCGCAATCATTCCTTGTAATATTTCATGATACTTGACCCTTAAAGGCCGCGAAATGCGATCTGCGCAACTCGCAGATCGCAACTTTTATGGGATAACGTTTGAGTGTATATTATAAGCTGTGCGTAATGCAAATTTCGAAAAACTTGAAGTCACTGGGATAGCCAAAATTTTTATATTTCTTGGCTTATTTGCTTGTCAAGTCCGCGAGTATTGAAACTGATATCATTTTCTTCTTAAAGCTTTATTGATTAAGTAAAGTGTGATGCGAAAAGAGAAAATAAATATAACAATGATTGAGGTTTTTTGCAAAGTTTTTTAAATTATATTTTAGGATAGGCTTTGAGCGCATTTCACAACTCGCATATTTTACATCTTATGGTTCCTTTTTGAAATAAAATATGTAATATGTGATGTGCTTTAAGGAAAAAACAAAAAAATTATTTTCTAAGTTTTTTATTTTTTTAGGAAATTATAAAATGAATTTCCTATTTATTTCTAAAGGGTCCCTATTTTAAAAAATAAATGGGGGTTGTTGTATAGCACAACAATTGGTGATTCACTTGGGTGAACCAGATGTCTCTAATAAAAACTTTTGAAATTTCTAAACCTTTTGAAAATAAAGTAGTTAAAGGAATGAAATTTCAAATAAATAATATCTTTGCTAAACAATGAAAAATTCTTTTATTCACTATTCATAAGAATTCCTCTTTAAAGATATAAGTATGAAAATCTATATCGTTCCTTTCTCAGTTTAAAAGGATAAAGTAAATAACCTTTACAGATCAGCTTTATACAAATTTACTCTTTTATCACAGATAGAGCCTCTGTTCTAACAGGAAATTTTAAGCTTTTGGCAAGGTTACCTTTTACCCGGCTATGATCCATTCTCCCATCCAATTTTTCTCATAATTTTCAGAAGTAAATTCTAATTTCTGAGAATTTTCTTTTATATATTTTTATTTACTTAAAATCCATTGTCTTGGGTTGGTAACCAAATAATGACAATGCCATTCACAAATAGTAATTAAACTAATCAAGCTGACTCTTGATGAGACCCCTTGTCTTTTTGATATAATCTCAAGTCATTACATTGTTTTGGTAGACATTATTAGTAATGTTAGTTTAACTACTTTTTTATGAACATGGTAAACAAGCTCATGATGAGACTTATTATCTTTTAAGTTTTCTTTTTTCTTTTTGATTTTCTTTCGAATTCCTTTTGAAAATTTTATAAGATTTTCTGGATGGGATGAATCATAGGTCTTTTTAAGCTTTTGGATGATAATATCGAGTTTAAGATTGATTTTCTGCAAAAAAAAATTACTATTTTAAAGTTTTTTTTCTTGACTGAAAAAAAAAATATTCATGCTATATAAAAATGAGAGTTCATCAAAGAATAATTGTTTTATTGAAATTTCATTTTTCAGAAAGATAAAATCAATCTGTCTCTCTAAATCTTTCGATTTTCCTTCCTTAACATTTTCATATTTTATAAGTGAAAAGAAAATCCAAATAAAGTCATCTGAGATTTGTTTTGAAAGGCCAAATATTAGTACTAAGCAACTTTTTATTTTTACAAGAAAAATAAAAGACTTTAATATACAAGGATAGAAAGGGTTACCTCCTATGAGAAATATTTTTTCAAAATCTGCCCATTAACAGGCAAAGAATCATTTTTGCCCGATAAATCTTGTAATATAAATGTTGATGGGCCTATTTCTTCAATTATTTGAAATGGACCTAGCTAGAGTTTTTGAAACTTCGTTTGTTTACCTTTTTCCTCATGCGCTTTGTCCCATTTCAATACCAAATCACCAATTTGAATTTTTTTTGGAATGACAGAAGTTGAATCAAATGAGTCTTTTATTATTTTTTGATGATGAATATGAGTTTGTTTGGATTTTTCTCTTTCTTCTTCTAACTTAAGAATTTGAGCTTGTCTGAATTGTAAAGAAAAAGAAGGAATTTCATCAATAAATTGTACTAAGGAAAGAGATGGAATAACAACATTGGTGGGAAGAATAGCTTCTTTTCCATATACAAGATTGAATGGTGAAGTACCAATAGAAGCTTTTTGAGTTATTCAATCTGCCCAAAGAGCAAAAATTAATGACTTATGACAATTTCTTTGATTCTGATCCACAGTTCCTTTGATTATTCTAATCAAATTTGTGTTTGTTGATTCTGCTAAACCATTTCCTTGTGGGTAATAATTTGCAGAATATTTTAATTTAAAACCTCTTTTAATTGCAAAATCTATCATAGTAGTTCCAGAAAAATAAAGTGCATTATCAAACATCAAAGTAGTAGGTAGGCCAAACCTGGTCATGATATTTTGATCGATGAAATCAATGATATTTTCTGAATTAGCTACTTTTAATGGAATTTATTCCACCCATTTGGTAAAGTAATCTGTAGCTATAAGAATATATCTATGTTGTTTGGAATAGTTAGGAACGATCTCACCAATTATATCTAAGCCCCATTGCTCAAATGGTTGTTCAATATTGACTGGCTGTAATGGGAATGCTAGTTTTCTTTGTTTGCCAGATGTGCTTTGGCATACTTTACATCTCCTTGAATATTCATGAGCATCTCTGAAAAGTGTAGGCCAATAGTAACCTGCATGCAGGATTTTATGTGTTGGTGTATTTCCTCCAAAATGTCCTCCAACTAGTCCATCATGGAGTTCCTACAAGACTTTATCTTCTTCATATTTTTCTAGGCATCTTAGAAGTATAGAATCGAAATTTCTTCTAAATAACACATCTTTGACAAATTCATATTGTTTAGCTTTTAGTCTGAGAGCTCTTTTTGTTTTATAACTGAGATTATTTGGAGCATATCCATTTCCTAAATAAAATATAAGATCGGGATATTGTGAATCTGAATCATTGAGGCTTACCTCAGATATTTGCACATTACCTAAATATTCTTCCGATGATGGATGTGATGCTCCTGCAAGCATTATGCAAAAACCTTGTCCTCTAATAATTTTAGAGGGTTTTATTTCTACATTGTATTCTTGCAATGTGGTTACCCAGTTAGCTCTTTTTTCTCCTAATTATTTCTGCATCAAAAGTTGTCTTACTGCAGAAAATGGAACTATGATTTTTGTATGAGACTTTAGGAGAAAAGGTCTAAAATGTTTTATGGCTTTAAAAACAACAAATGCTTGTTTTTCAACAGATGTGTAATTCAATTCTGCACCTTCTAAATTTGAACTAAAGAATGATATTGGTGCTTCTGTTTATTGGTCATTCAATTGTGTTAAAATAGCTGCATATGATGTATCCAATGAAAAAGTATATAATGTAAATGGATTAAGAAAATTAGGGGTGGTTAGGAATGGAGCACTAACAATTGACTGTTTAATCAGTTAAAATTCTTCTCTTTCACTATGTCCCCATTTAAAAATGAAATTTTTCTTAATCATATTTTGCAATGGTAAAACTATTTGAGAAAAATCGGGGACAAATCTCTTAACAAAATTAATTTTCCCAAGGAAAGATTGCAAGGTTTCTTGTTATGAGGGAAAGAAATTCATTTAATTTCATCAACTCTTTCAGGATCAATATAAATACCATCTTTTGACACGATAAATCCTAAGAGTTTTCCTTCATCTAAAGTAAAAAATGATTTCTTTGTATTTAATGAAATGTCATACCTTTTGCATCGTTCAAAGAATTGCTTTAGGTCATTAACATGATGTTTTTCCTATTTAGAAAAGACAGTAATGTCTTCTAAATAGATAACAACCATTTTGTTTATGAGTCCTCTAAAATTTGTGTCCATGGCTCTTTGGAAAGTGGCACCTGCATTAATTAATCCAAAAGGCATTTTCTGATAAGCATAAGTACCCTACTTAGTTCTGAATGTAGTTTTTAGTCTGTCATCTGAATGAACGAGGATCTGATTGTAACCTGAAAATCCATCTAGAAAAGACATAAGTTTAGAACCAGCTGCTTTTTGCAATACTTGTTCCATGGTTGGTAATGGAAAATTATCTTTCTCACAAGCTTTGTTTAAATTTATAAAATAAATGCAAATTATAATATCACCATTCTTCTTCCTGAAAGGTACTAAATTTGATACCCATTTTGAATGTCTGATTGGAAATATGATTTTTGCTTTAAGAAGTTTATTCAATTCAATTTTAATTTGATTTTCCAAATTTGGGTGAATCTTTCTCAATTTCTATTGTACAGGTTTTTCTTCTGAGATCATGAGAATTGTATGTTGGATTACAGAAGTATCATATGTTTTAAGATCGGAATAATCCCAAGCAAAAACACTTTTGTACATCCTAAATAACTTGATGAATGATAATCTTTCATTGGAAGACAAACCAAGACCTAGATTTATATTTTGAGGTTTTCCTTCACTTCCTAGATTAACTAACTCAAATCTTAAGGTAGAAATTTGTACTTTTGAGTTAGTTACTCTTTTAAATCTATCCTTTAGGTCATATAAGTCTTCTAACTTGAAAATTGATTTTGGACTAAAATTTTCATCTTGTTCTTTCCTAATCTGAGAGTCATGTTCATTTTCATCCATGATTTTATTATCATAAGATTCTTCAGATGTTAAAAAATCTATGATATCTGAGTCATTATTGAATACTCTCCAATTGGTAATGTTATCAGGAATAGATGGTCTAAAAATTAACTCAATAGAAAATCTATTGGGACTAAATTCTTAGGATGGGATCAACTTTGATGCTACATTAGCGAGTAAATCTGCACTATGATTTTGAATTCAAGGTATAGAAGAAATATTGAAGGTAAGAAAGTGAGTAGTTAATTCTTGGACTAATGATTGATAATGTTTTAAATGTCCATAATTACAATGGATAGTATCTCTCACTTTCCTAACTATGATTTCTGAATCTCCTAAAACCTTCAAATATCTGATATTTAAATTAGCAGCTTTTAATAATCCTTAAACTAATGCTTCATACTCAGCTACATTATTGGTACAATCAAATTCTAATCGACAGACTAACATAGTCTTTTCGCCATCTGGGTTTATTAAAATCCAACCCACACCTGCACCATCTTCATATTTAGAACCATCAAAATAAAGTGTCCAAAACAAATAATTAACTATTTCTTTATCTGAAAAACCGATACATCTAAAGTTATCCAGTTGGGAAAATTTCTCAATTTGAGATACAACCGCATTATCAAAAAAAGGAGATGTTGGAGCATTGAAGTTTCCTAAGAAATATTTTGTAGAATAGTTTCCAAAAATGTTATTATTGAAAGCTACTAGTTCATTAATTTCTTCAAGATCAGTCACTGTGTGTTTCATAAACTTTTCATGGTCAATTCGAATTTTATTTGGCTTTCTGTTATGTGGTAACCACATATGTGACCAGTCTGTGGAAAAATATCCATGAAGTTTCTCAGACCAATTACAACTTAAAATTAAACCATAGAACTCGGGGATGTTTGCAACCAAAATATCAATTATCTGAACAACTTTTGGATTTGATGATAATCTAATTGTAACAGATTTCAATTCTCCTACTACTTCTACTTTAGTTCTGTCAAGTTGTACTATATGAACTGGAGAACTCTAAGGAATAATGTTCAATTTAGCACAAACTGATTTTGGCATTATATTTAAAGAAGCCCCTGAATCTATCAAGCAATTATGAAAATTTTTGTTATATATTTCATAGGTTAAGAGAAATGGGGGAGTATGAGAGATGGATTGATCACCTATCATGATTAAATCTGAAACACTTATTTTTTCTGAAGGAGAAGATGGTTTACCTGTTTCATTAGCAGCTTGCACTATAACAGGAGTAGGTAAATTTGAAGCAGGGACAAATTTGTTGTTGTTGCTTCAATTTGGTAAGCTCATGAATCGAAATATTTTCTCTAGTTTTCTTCATATCTTCAACTATATTATATTCAATGGTATCTGAGATAGCCATTGTTTTGGATACAGGTGAAGATTCTAATGTAACAGGATTTGTTTGTGTAGCCTTTGAATTAGATTTCTTTTTTGTTGATTTGTCTTTAGCAGGAATAGAAATATTTTGATGTTGACTAGACAATGTTGTTTCAGTATTCTTTTTGCTACGTGTGCCGACAGACAAAGCTTCAAGTTATTCTTCATTTGAAAGGATAAAATCCCACATTCCATTAAGTTCATGTTCTTCTTCTTCCTCATATTCTTCTTCTTCTAATTGTTCTTCTTCGTCATCATGATCTGATTCAACATTCGATATACTATTCGGAGGTTGAGAACTAAAGGTTTGTTTTTGTTTGAAATTTTTGAAAACCTTTTTTGAATTCGAATTTTTAGCGACTTGTATCTTGATGTCTGCCATTTCATTGGTCATGGTTTTCAAAACTTTTTTAAGACCTTCTACATCGAATGGATCTTTTGGTGTTTTCTTTTTAGAATCATCTTTGAAAGATATTTTCTTTGATTTACGATCTTCCTGAGAATTCTTTTTCTCAAGAGCAATTATGTGTTTTTAAACAGATAGAGATTCTTTCATATTTTCTACAAGAGTTGCTAGTTTTGCTCTATCAACGAAAATAGCTATATTAGATGGAAGTGATGAAATGTACCACTCAATTTTAACTTCTGCACTAGGAACTGCAGTAACAGGAATTTTATTGAGTAATTTATTAAACCTTGAGTTGAAATCTTTTAGCTTCTCACCTGTATTAGCTTTAAGATTCGAAAGATCATTGATTAGAGTTGTTGTAGTTCTCTCATCTCCAAATTTAGCCAGAAAATGTTCTTCAAACATATTCCAATTAGTTATGGAGTGAGAAGGTAATGAAAAATACTAGGATCCTGCAGATCCCTTTAAAGTATCTGGAAATAATCGTACAACGCAATCTTCTTCAACTACTGCATTCAAGTTGACAACTAACATAAAATTATGAATATGTTCTTCTGCTGGAAGATCATCATCAGGGTTAAACTTTGGTAGCCATCTTTCGGTATTTTTAGGTAAAGGGTGAAGAGGAGGAACTTTGGTAGCCATCTTTCAGGATTTTTAGGTAAAGCGTGAAGAGGAGAAGGCATATTTACGGCCCCTGGATTACTCCATGGGTTTACATCTGGTGGAGGGACTTGTCCTGCCATTGGATTTTGAATGGGTTGATTATGAATTGATGATGAAATAGGTTGGGTACTAGGACCAGTATTTTGAGTATTGGAACTAGTGAAAGTGATACCAACTGTTGGAATGAAATTTGTGGAAGTGAGTGGAGGAAGTGGAGGTGAATGGGATGAGACCTCGCTAGTGATTGATTCTGCTTGAGCCCTCTTTAACTTCTTCCGAGTACTATTGATGGGAAATTAAAAAGGGAGAATCCCTGTTTTTTAACTTTCTAATCGAGTTAATATTCATCGAGGTTGTAAAGAGGATGAAATACTAAGATCCGATAATTGTGAAGTTTCAATATTTTCAGCAAAGATCGATACTTTTTCTAACTTTTCTATCAAATACTGAACCTCTAGAGAATGTTGATGAATTTTGGGGAATAGTATAGTTTGAGTTTCGCTAGGAGACTTAGGGGAGGGATGATCAACTTCAGAGTTTATAGATGAGGATCTAGATAATTTTCTAGAAGTTGATAGGGATCTAGAGGGAGATAACTTTGTTGATTGACAGACCTTCGTGCCATTCACTTGGCCCTCCTTCTAGCGCCAATGTGTTGAGGCCTTAGAATTCTGTGGCCAAAACATGGGGGAAAACCACCTGGCCCGGACCTTAAAGTAGCTCCTTTTCCGTTTGGTATAGTGGCTTCGACTGGGGATAATGGGACCAGTTTCCCAATAAGGATGTTTTATGAGGGTGTTTGTGAATATAGCATGCAAATGGATAATGGTTTTAATCTATATGCATATATATAAGTAATTAATCTAATATATACTCGGGGTGTTATTCGTTTATGCGATCTAGAATGATATCCTCCAACTATTAGTAATATAGATCATTGAACAGTCGAAAGAGATGATAATTATGTAAAATGATTCTTCTAACAAAATAGTTTGCATAGAAGAATTGTGTAAGACATATCGCATTTTCCAATGTGATTACATATTCAATAAGAAACCATATATAAATATTAGAACAAAAGTGCATGTAATACTTTTATATGATAACCTTTCAAATATATAATGCAATAAAAAGATAACTATCAATTTAAGAAATAAGACTTAATACAAGTGAATAGAATTACCATATGTATGAAGTTCTACTCATGTAAATTGATAAAAATGAATCTATTCCTTCCCACTTTCAAGCAATTTAAAGAGTACATTAGTGCAACATCAGTTAAAAATCTTTAATTTCTAAAAGATAACATAATATGTTCCATTAACTCATCAAAGCACTCACAAGCATACAGTGGTGCATTCTTTGCAAATGTTTTTGACAAATTTATGGACCCTTCTCTAAATGCATGAGAAGGGTTTAAATACTAAACTAACTATAAACTAAAATTAAATTATTGAAAAAAATGTAGAGGAGGTTTCAAACAACCTTCCTCTAAAAGTTTAACTTAAACAACAATCTAGGAAAATAAACTAACAATCCTGATTTTGTGAATCTTGCCTTTCTTTCTGAATGTGATCACGAAGTTGACAAATATCTAACATTTCTTTGAGCTGAGATGGCTGTGATATCCTTGATCGAATATGTCCCTTGACAATAGAATTTGAGATTACTGACTGAGATATTTTTGCTGAATTTGTAAGAGACTGAAGAGTTTGATGTTGATGGTAGGGTTTGATCAGAAAATTCCACTAATTTTCTTGATCAAACTTATTCACTTTTTTGATCATTTCCTCTCGTGTATTTGCTCTATGTCTCCACTTTATTTCTACTTCTCTTGTTTCTAAAAACACATCAAACGTGTTTTCCTCAAGAAGTTCTGTCTTAGACAATTTCTCACATATAGACTGAATAATCTCATTTGATTTCTTGGACGTCTTGTCGCTGCTTTCTTTGCTTGATCAATTTGTGCTCACCATTCTGCAAATAACAGTTCCTTGTGAAGCTTATCTATTTGTGGTAGATTAGCTTGCTTTCCTGTATCTAAAACTTGCCACTGAATGCGTTCTTTGATTTTCTTTTCAAGTCTTTCACATTCCAGTTTCTGAATTACTATTTGCTGGATCATTATTTTAATGGAATCACAATAAGAATCAATCATGGAAGCTTGGTGACAAAACACTTCTTTTTCTTTCTTTAGCTTGGTGTTTATATTAAGTGCTTCTTTGATAAATTGTTCTAATTGTGGTTCACTCTGTAACTTAGCCATGGCTATTTCCAGATGTGCTTGCTTTTCATTAAGCTCTGTCTGATACTTCAATTTGAGGCTTTCAATATCTTCATGAAATTGGGATGTGCTTATTTTGATTTGATCAATGGACTTGGCTTTCTCTTCATTCAACAACTATTCTAATTCTTGTACTTTGGCTTCCTTTTACTTCAACAATACTCTAACCTCAGTAGCTTTATCAACAATAGTGGTAGCATATGCCCCTGCATATTGTGATAATTTGGTTAGATGTTCAGTGGGATCATCTGAAGAATCCTTCCATAGTACATCAACTGATTCATTTTTTGGTTTTGGAGTTGTTTCATCAATCCTTCTTCTTTTATTTCTTTTAACTATAGCCTTGTAACTGGGACTGTAGACAATATCTAATGAAGGAATACCTTCAATCTGTAGAACTATATGATCTGTAGGGTAGGCCGGTATGATTTTTTTGTCATGCATTGCTTGAACTCTTTATAGAAGATTAACAGTCTCAACTATTTTCTGTGAGGGTTCTAGTGTTTGGAAACTTGTTTCTTGATCAGTATTGGGACTTTCTTTGGGAGTATTTATTGCTTCAGAAAATTCTTCCCATTCATTAATAAGATCTTTTACTTGTGGTAACTTGGACTGGTCTAGCATGCTATGACTGTGTTGAACTGTTTCGGAATTTGATTCCATCCCATTATTTCTTGTTTCCTCCAGCATTTCTATCTCTTGAATAACTTGGTCAATTGTATTTTCTGAGTTTTCTTTCTTAGATTCAGATTAATTTTCAGAGTGATCTGAATTATCAGATTGCTACTGCGATTGACCTGATTCATTTTTAGATATATCTTTCATTTCCTCATCCAGACTAACACTTGGAGTGTGTTTTTCATATTCAATAGTCAACAAATTTAAAGGAACGTTTTCAAGTCTTTTGTTTCTGTAGGCTTGAAAAGCTTCAGCATCCTCTTGACTTAGTTGAATAGAAACGTACTTGTTAATATCAGAGAAATTCTCCATGTCCTGGAAGAGGTCACTGAATCCATCTTCTTCCTTTACAAAAGGCTTCATTTTAAGCTCTGCCATGTAATTTTTAATCACATCATTAGGATCATATAATATTCCTGGCATAAATGCCAATTTCAATAACTGAATCTTGGGAACCTCTTTATAAGTATGGCCAATATTGGCCAGAGCAAAGGTGCCACACTATAGAGGTAAATTAGGCCAAATATCATTTTTACCATCATTCAGCTGCTTCGTGATGCCATTGACAAGTTGATATGCTATTTCTTTTGCAAGTAACTTATCGAGAACATAGTAAGGTAAAACATGTGGAAAATCATAACTCCCAAATACTCTAATATATGTAAACTTTTCTTCGGCAAACCATCTAGCTACTGGAATAATATCTACATTGGCTTCTTCAGAAACCCTAGGAGCCTTTTTGTTGAAAATCCTCTGATGTATAAGCAATATGACTCCATAACAGATTTTATAGAAGTGTAAGTGGAACTCTAAATCCCAGAGTTCTCTATGGTAGATATGAATCAGGGTAGGGTCTTTGGTAGTCCATTTCCAACCCATGGTAGGAGAATTAGAAGTAAAACAGATAGCATCCATGACATAGTCAGACACATAAAAAGGAGGTATTTCTCCGAATGAAACACTTTTTTTATTCCTATATTCAGTTATATGCTTGGTTAGGTAATTGGATAAAATGTCTTCCCAATTTAAGATAGATGAATTGAAGATTTCGTAAATTAGGGGAACCAAATCTCTTGAGAATCTAGTGCTATCTAGCTTGGAAAATATTCTACATAACATACCAGCGGCATAACAGTAAGGATTAGGAATTTGGGAAATTGGGTACGTACTGACTTATCTTTCTTTAGTTTATCTTCATTATCATTTCATTCATGGATGACTTTCATAAGATATGGATGTTTTCCTTTGGAATTCTGCACATATTTATTGTCTTATTTCTATTGTGGGGTTGGTAGATGATACATTGCTGCTAAATCCTCTGCTCTAAAAGAACCTATAGTTTCTCCTCTTGAATTCTTGAATATTCTATCTTCAATGTTTAAGTGGTCAATTGCCCACTTAACCATGTCTGTATAAGGAAGAATCTTAGGTCTTGCAGCTATCCTATGAATGTATGAGCATGCAACGTCAAAAAGAGTTGTGTCAGAGGTAGAAGCAGTGCCTGTTGCAGAAACTTTTTTTATCAACCTTGGTCCTTCATCTTCGAAGATTTATACATTGCCTCCCACGTCGAACTTCCATATTCTTTGTTGCAGACGGTATCTAAAAATAATGGAGACATATTTGTGTCTTCTGTGGACAACGTTTGAGAAATATCTTTGACCCTTTTTCTCATTTTGATCTTCTTCAACCAATTAATTGGTTTCCTGAGAGCAAAGTGAATTTTACAAATAAGGAGTATCACAAGAGTAAATCAATCATTTACTTCAAACACACGCGAGAAGATATCAATCTATCATTCATATTTCATAATTTCTAATTTAATATTTCACATGGCTTCACACGTAAGATCTATCAATCATTTTAAATTCGTTAAGATCTTAAATTCCAATTGATATGACACAAGTTGTTTCACACGCTTCATTCATTTAATACACAAATCACAATCATTCCTTATAATATTTTTTGATAATTGACCCTTAAAGGCCGCGAAATGCGATCTGCACAAATCGCAGATTGCAACTTTTATGGGATAACGTTTGAGTGTATATTATAAGTTGCGCGCAATGCGAATTACGAAAAACTTGAAGTGACCACAATAGCTGAAAGTTTTATATTTATTGGTTTATTTTCTTGTCGAGTCCACGAGTATCGCAACTTATATCATTTTCTTCTTAAAGCTTTATTGATTAAGTAAAGTGCGATGTGAAAAGAGAAAACAAATATAACAATGAGTGAGGTTTTTTGCAAATTTTTTTAAATTGTATCTTCGGAGAGGCTTTGAGTGCATTTCGCAACTCGCATAGTTTACATCTTATGATTCTTTTTTGAAATAAAATATGTAATATGTGATGTGCTTTAAGGAAAAAACAAAAAATTTATTTTCTAAGTTTTTTATTTTTTTAGGAAATTATAAAACGAATTTCCTATTCATTTCTAAAGGGTCCCTATTTTAAAAAATAAATGGGGGGTTGTTGTATAGCACAATAGGAAAACATCCTTAATTCTAGTTACAGTACATGATACAAGAAAATGTCTATTCACTGGATCATTCTTCCTAATTCTAGTAAATTTGCTTGACACAAGGATAAAATCCCTAATTATTATCATAGCGCATGACACAAGAGGAATATCTATCCATGAAATCATTCTTCCTAATTATGGTAAAAATAACACAAGGATAATATCCCTAATTCTATATACATGAGCTTTCTAAACATAAAGGTAAATCTCATCGATAACATATTTGTCTAGGTTAATACCCTTGAACTACATTAGAATCATCATCAATATACCATAACCTAAGTTATCTCGACTAGCTGATGGTACTTAACTTTTCACCATGATCTGGTGGGAGCCTCACCTCATTGTACTCTAACTAGTACAAAGTTTTCATCCCCCATGGTTAGGGAAACCCATGTCCCAAATCCAAAGGCCTCTCTCTAGTTCATGATGTTGAAGAGGTGCCCACTCCACAATTTTCTAGGCCTCAGAGACCATTCCTTTCAAGAATGTTTGTCCCTCATGCTATCTCACCAATAACCAAGGTCATGCTCTTGTTGTCACCAATAGTCTGAGCCTTACCCCTATCATCGATCAATAAAAATCATGGGTCATACTCTTGTTTTCACCAACCTTTTGAGTCATACCCCTATTTTCTATCGATCAATAGTCAGGGTCATGCTCCTGTTGCCACCAACAATTAGAACCATATCCCTGTTGTCCATCCATCAATAGTCTGGGTCATTCTCACGTTGTCACTAATAGACTGAGCCATACTGACGCAACAACACTAAAATTCAACCCCAAGGAGAGTTGGTCAACCGTGACGTGGATCTGTCCTCGTTTCCCTTTGTGA